>VACF01000672.1:0-167034 GCA_006891605.1 Pleurozium schreberi
CTTGTAAATTTCAAGTCTGTGTAAGCCAACATTTTGATAGAAGATAGAAGAGGAGTGAAGGAACTCAAGGAAGTTACCCTACAAGTTTTAAGTTTAGATTACAAAAACTCAAGAAATTGAAGCTCCCAAATGCTCCCCTCTTGGTTGCCTTGGATTTCAAGCACCTCAACTTTAATGCCTCATATTTCCATAACTATAAGATATTTAGATTCAAAAATAGATTCAAAATTTGGGATCATAGCAGATCACCTTGCCAAAATATCATATCCAAAAGTTTACTTTAAGCCAACACTTTTGCAAAATACCAGACAAAAACCTTCATATCAATGTCTCCTACAAAATATAAGTTACTAACAATACAAAAATTTGCACACAAGTTCATTTCACACCTTCAAACCACTGAGAAAACAAAAAACAGACAAGGGTGGTCAACCCTTGCCTCTAAATAGCCAATACAACCTAAGGCAGCTAGCCGCGGGCTAGCCCTAGTATTAATCCCTCTAATCCTAGTATCAACTTCTAACCAATTGGTTATTAACTGGCAATTAGTAAGAACTATTAACAACAAATCTTCTTATTCAAACACCTTCCAACACCAAACACTCTTTTCCAAAAAAACGATGATGCCAATTCAACTAGTAGACTGCCCACATCCCGACAATGTACAATTTAAATTTGTATGMCGTTAAAGTTTTTTAAAATGATGAAACTTATCACATCATAGGCAAAAGGCCCATTGTACATGACTTGTGACAAGCCCTATAGAGGTGCGAGAGCAAATCTATTGCACCAGTTTGTATTGGAGATGCTCCATAGTTTGGCCTATATATCACAATCGAGATCACAACATTTGCAAGGMAATTCGCCAAATTTTGCATTGGCAAGAACAACTTCAATGGTCATGAGTATGGACATTAGATCCATCCATTTCAAAGTCATTGTAGCCACTCTTTTACTTCGGTGTTCCTCACATAGAGAAATAAAGATTATAGTAYGTGGGAGACAATGTTTATAGCGCCCTTGGATCGGAAATCGAGGTAGCAAGGCAAAGTTGGATCCAAATCTTGAGCTCCATCCTAGTACTACCCCGTAAATTTATAGTTCAATGCTCATTTTAGTGGATCATTAAGATGCTCTAAGGATAGCCTCAATTGAACTAGAAACCACTACACCAAAATCACAATGATGGAGCATTTCCAAAAAAAACTCCTCAATGCAACCAACATGGGCGTCTCTTTAAGTTAATCCCGACTCTGCTATTCTCCTTCTCAAACTCATAAAGTTTGTTCATATTTTTCCAACTTGTTTCACAATAGGAAGCCATTCATAATTGTCATACCTTTTCAAGCATTGTTATGTGTGCCAATAAATTTGACCTTCCCTTTTTGYTCATAAAGTCTTTTTTTAATTTATAATCTTTTTGTCTCTTTCTTTTTATAATACAAAAAAGTCCATTTGAGGTTTGCATTGGGCCAAAAAAATTTAAAATGTCACTAGAATGGAATGAGTGAGGTTTGCCTCCCACCATTTGAAAATACCATTACTCTCCCCTATTTCCACTTATGGATTAGAGATGCCCTAAGCKTGTTTTGCCAACACCTCTATAAWTTTTTGTCTTCAGTGTGCTTTTAATTTGGTTTATTTTCATTGTCTAATGTTTGTATTTGAGATTTCTTGTATCTATTCAATCTACTTTTGAATGCATTTCCACTTATTGAAATTGTAGGCTCTAAATTAAAAAGCAATGAAACRTTGGAGTCATATTTGGGAGGTCAAATTCCAGACTGCATTGAGGATGACTTTAGTGTCAAGTAAGATAAAGTAGGGAGAAAGCTCTAAAAGAAACCTTGCTCTAAAAAGCAACCACTAACACAAAGATACATTTTGTTGTCTTCAATGAACCAACATTGTACATTTCAGGAGGTGACCATTGCGTTTTGACTTCAAAAACTTGTAACAAATTCCACAGAGGTCCAAAAATTATGAAACGACTTGGGTTAGATGCCAATTCCATTGTTTTTCCTAGAAAAATTGATTGAAAATATTTTCAAGGACCTCCCATATGCAATTAGCTCTTAAATGGTCACTTCAAAAGCAGGTTACCTTTAACCCCTGAAGTCCCATTGTCCCCTCGGGGGACAATTTGGATTTTGGGCAGGTTCATGTGACCTTGATTTTTTATGAAACTTTTTGAAACTTTCTCATAAGATAAAAAAACTGATTAGCTTTGTGGGAATATAATTGTTATTTCAATTGGTGCCTGGGAGCAAAAGTTATACCACAAAAACCCTAAAATTGAACTCGGCGGGCAGCAAAAAAAATTTGCAAAAATTCAAAATTAAATTTTTAAATAATTTTTTCTAAAATAAAGTCTATAGTCGAAAACATTTCGACAAATGGCGGTCAAAGTCATCTAAAATTGCAAGCCAATGTTAAAAAAAACTTTGTTTTTCCACTTTGAATGCTAATATCTTCCAATCTATGAGGTCAAACTTCATGAAATTTTTACCACATGATCCAAGACAGGTGAAGTACGAGATCCTACGGTTAGATTTTAGGATTTTTTTTTTTTCTCTTGGATGAATGCAACAAAAATGACAATTTTAAGTGAGTTTTTACAAAAAAAAATGGCCTTGGGACTTTAGGGGTTAAGGTAGGAGGTCTATGAAGTGCCCATCCAAGAGATGAAATTGAATTTTGAAGAGGTGAAACTTCTTGAAATATTTTTGAGTTAATTTTTCTTGAAAGACAAGTGGAATAGGCATCTAACCCATGTTGTTTCATATTTTCTTAAAGCTTTGTGGAATTAGTTACGAAATTTTGAAGTCGAAATGGTAGAGGGCTCTAAAATCGCCCACCTCTTGAAATGTACATCATTTGTACATTCCTGTAAAGATGAAAAAGAAACAAATACAAATGATGTACATTTGATAGTTTTAGAGCGTTAGAGCATCCCCACTCCGCACCCGGCCAGAAGGGGCAGGCAACCTCAATTGCGTGTCCAATGAGGGGAGCCGGGCCTTCCTTTTTTGCTATCACCCCACCGCAACTCCGCCTAGAGACATGGGAAGAAGTCAACATGGCCTCTACGAGCGCCACCTCACCCCCACAAAGCATGAAGAAGCAATAAATGTCCCTCGAAATGTGAGCAAAGAACAAAATTCACCCATACCGCCTCACGGGCAAGCCACCCCAATTGGCCGTCCGACCTCTACAATTGGCCGCGGCTGGCCATTTTTTTGGCTTCCCCGTGTGTGCCGTGGGGGAAATAAATGGAGCCGGCCTGGCCAATCCCCGGCCTTGCTTGATTGGCCGTGTGCGGTGGGGATGCTCTTAGTGGATTTCAAGCCTCTCACTTGCACAGTAGCCTCTATGCTTTGCAAAGCAATAAATCGTGCCAACGAATTGGGCCCCGCATGATAATGTTTGAGGGTAAAAGTAAATAACCCCCCCTACATTGAGCCGTCACTAGGATATGTTCTCTAGACTCCTAGCTAATTTGGGATCTCTGATTGCAGATCTGAATTCAGAAATTGCAAAAAAAAAATTGTGCAAAAAATAAAACATTCCTGCGTTTTCCCCAGCGGTAAATCTAGCCTGCTGCCTGCGGGGCCCAGTTTGTTGGCACGATATATTGCTCTGCCTGTGCTTTGGGTGAAATCTGAATTTCCTGAACAGCCGAACTATTCCATGTAGCTAGATTATACTCATAATCCTTAAAGTTTAATTGATTAGCTTATTATTTATTCCAAGTATACACACACTACCACATTGTAGGGTGTTTTAAGTAAGATTTTTAGTTTCATCTAGTAGTAAGATTTTAAATAATGACACTTTAAGAATATCTTCAAATAAGTTTTTACTAAAAACAAATTTTTACGAAAAATCATCTAAAAAATCATTACCTTAAAATCTTACTACTAAGATTATACAAAAAAAACTGTATGTACATAAAACATCACATGTTGAGATAGTGACACAATCCAAAACATTCCATCAAACTATACTACATAAAACTATACTACATAAGCTTGCATCAATTAGTAATACAAAACAAATATAATATAAATTCAATCATCAAACAAAATACTTCGAAATACTCCAAGGTGCCTCTCTGATTTGCATTGCGTCTTTTTCACTCTAATTTCTAAAATTAAGTTGACCAATAATATGAATTCCAAGAAGTAAACTCTATAAAGAAAGCATGCAATTTATTCACAAGACCATTACAATGTTGACCTCGCACTTGACTAACACTCTAACAAGTGATTCATTTGTATTTGGCCTCTAATGCCTCACTTATCTAAGGTAGGAAGGGTGATTGCAAGAAAGCCCCCCCCGGTTTTTGTAGCGTTTGGCATAGTACTCATGGTTTTTTTGGGAGTACCGTAAAATTAGAAAAACACTTTTTAAAAAATGTGAAAAATATATTTAATGTATACACCTGTAAGAAGAAGGTACCCTATGAAGGAAAAGTGTAGGAAAATTCTCTAAGTACGAGAACTAGAAAAGTGCAAAATTTCATGAAAATAGGTGTTTTAATTTGTAGAAAATAGGAAATGTAATTTTAAAAAACCAAATAAAAACTGGAAATTTGGGAGAACTTTATGATAAAGAGATTTCACCAAAATATGATCTTAAAACCATCTTGAATGTTCAGAAGTGCGCGCGCAGGAGAGACATGTTAGCATGCATGTATAGGACATGAAATAATGTTTTTTTAGATTTCCTTTGGAGAATGCATGCCCATCTAGTGTGGGAATAGACCACAAAAATTTCAGCTCTAGATCATTAATTTTGGGCACTCCCCAATACTGAAAACCTCTAAACTACGAAACGTGACAAATTAGCTAAATTGAAATTGAAATACAAAATAATTTTTTAAAATTTCCAAAAAATAAGGAATCTAATTGCTATCAAGCAATACATCTCCAATAAAATTTTCAAGTTAATTGGGCTCATACTTCAAAAGTTATAGTGGATGGAAACTTCACAGTTTGAATTGTGACGCAAAATAGTACTAGTCTTTCTTGCATTCACCCGGAAGCCCTAAATCCCCTCAGGCTCTAAAACCACACACCTCCTCAAGGGTACACTATTTGTGTATGTTACTTTTTCATCTTTACAAGATTATACAAACAACATACATTCCAGGAGGTGGACGGATTTAGAGTCATTTCAACTACAAAAACTCATTACTCCACAAAGTTCCAAAAGTATGAAATGACTTGGGTTAGATGCCAATTTCACTCGCCTTTAAAAGAAAATTTACTGATAAATATTTCAAAAAGTTTCAACTCTCCATAATTTAGTTTTAGCTCTTAGATAGGTGCTTTATAGACCTCCTACATTAATAGACATATTATTTAAAAGCATGGTTCAAATTGATTTTTTCCATCTTATTCTCATGCCTTTTTTACTCTCATCTATTAGACTTCATTCATTCACATCATAAGTCCACTACAGGTTAATAAATAAAATTTTGACACTAAAAACACAAAATCCTTTATAACTTCCACTACAATATTCAAAATGGAACAAATCACACCTTACCATCTACATAAAAATATGTAATATACAAAATTCATTGTCCCTTTAAGAAGACAAATTGGATTTTGGACAGGCACCTATGGTCTCAATTTTTGTCACAATTTTTTCAAACTATTTTTTATTATTTAAAAATTATTAGCTTTGCGTGAATATATATATATATATTTATTTATTTTCCAAATGGTACATGGGAACAAAGACTATACCCAAATAAACCCCAAAAGAGGAGATCCCGCAACAAAAAAAATTCATTAAAATTTTTTTTTTCTCATATAATATATTTTTGCCTACATGGATAGCTTTGATACATTTTGTTTGAATAAGTTATGTGAAAAATATGGACAATCTAAACATCTTATAGAAAAAATAACTTGTAGGATTCATTTTTTAATGCAATTTCTACAATCTTTCCAAAGACAAAGTTCTTAGTTTTCTTGCTAGAAGAAGCTCAGCATTGGGATTAGTGTGTTTTAATTCCATCTTAGAGATATTAATAGTTTAGATTTTACTTCTATCTTGGGCTTACTTCTACTTAACAATTTTTTATAGAACGAAAAGTGAAGGTTTTTTTCCTTTAATTTTTTTTCCTAGACTCTCAACTCAATTTTCCACTCTAAATATTTGAATGTCAAAACTTTGTAGTAGAAAAGTTAAAAAGGTTCAAAGTCAATCAATGTAGTCTAGCAATGTGCAAAAAACTTTGTTTTGGTCACTTTAAATGCAGATATCTTGCAATTTGGGTGGTCAAAATTTGTGAAATTGATTGCACACATTTTCATTTTAGTCAGGTGTAAGATCCTATGGTTACATGTTCAAAATAATAATTTTCAATTTTTACCTTTTACAATAGCGTTTTTTTGAAACCCAGAGTTTATTCCAAGAATTTTGAGAACAAATGGCACAAGTTAGGGCAAAGCCCTAGAAAAACACAACAATGCAAAATTGAAACTAAATACCACCAAACGGAGCCTAAGTTACATGAAGTAACTACACTTAGGTTTCTTCAAGTTCCAAATCATAGTCCTACCCTAACGAGTGCCAAAAAATGGAGTGCGAAGCCAAGTATTATCAAATTTTTGCATGAATTGTGGAACTTAGCCGGGAGTTTATTACACAACTTAGAAATTTGCAACCAGATTGTCCTACCATGATCAATTGCCGCTTTCTAGATGAGTCGTTCCATCTTAACCCAAGGCCAAGACTCTTGATTGAAGGCCCAAGCATGGGTTTTACCGAGTGGCCGAGCGAGGGGGTCAGTTCACCCTGGCCGGTCCGGTCAGGCCCCCCCCGACCTTTTCAGTTTTTCACCGACCCGGGCGCCAGTGTAAGTTCAGCCAAGATGATTTTTTTTCCAGTCTAATAAGTTACTACAGTGAGTAATCACAGACTCCAATAGAATATTTCTATAACTAGCCTAAAGAATACAAAAGGAATAGTAACTTACAGTAGTAATGTCGACCTAGCCTCTGGCTATACGTAGACTAGCACCTTGAACTTATTATGGATCCTCATTCATGAACAACAAACAAACTGAATGGGGCTCAGTCGTTCAGCTGGCTACAAATCAGGGAAGGGGAGTTAATGGCACATAAAAAAATTCCAACTCCCAAGACGGACTCTCAGTCTCCAGCCTCGCCAAGCCTGCCTCTGCAGCTCAGCTACAGTAATAAGCYAATAAGGAAGTTAATAAGGAAGTTATTAATAACTTAACTGGACTTAAAAGCAATTTGAGGGATCCAAGTAGCCACGCTCGACCACTCAGGAATACCCTGAATTTTTTTTAATTTTTTTTTCCACGCATGATAGAATTTGCAACTTTTTTTTGTTTTTGTTTTTTGTTTTGAAACAAGCGTGTTGAAGAACACACTGCAAGGGGTTTCCGTCAGGTGGAGAGGCTGATTTTGGACAAGGTAAACCACTTGGCATTGCCAGGTATCGAACCCGCAACCTCGTCTATACGGATTGGGAGCCTTTCCACCATCACCCGGTAGTTTAGGGTCATCTCGGACCAAAACTTGCAACTTTTGAATTCATATTAGTTTGCAGTCAGAGGCCCCAAATTAGATTGGAGAGTTATGCAAGGTAAATCAATCAATTTCCGAATAGGGGGCTTTTTATTTTACTAGCACCCTTGGAATTACTTGGAGTGGCCTAGGCAAGGGGGCTGGTTCACCCCGGCCCAAAACCTAGTTTGGAAGGAGTGAGTTTGGTGTTGTGTTTCTTTTCTACTATTCTGAATTAAACCTTCCTCCCACAGACCCACACCCTTTCACAAACACAGGACAAACTTTACGATTACCTCTAATAGCTGACGTACCTAAAAGTAGAAAAAATATACTTACAATTTCACACAAATAGAAGTTCCAATGTTGTACAGTGCAGTAACCGAGCGATCAGCAAGGCAAGACGCCACAATTAAAAATAACCCAACCTCCGTTTGTCGAAAGATCATCCAATAGAGGAAACGCATCACTCTCTCCCTGTCTCTCACACAGTCTCACTTGTAATAGAAAAGGTCCTCACTATTTCAATCATTCAGTTCTATAATAAACATTCTCTCAGTCCCTCGCTACCTCAGGAGTCAGGACTACTACTCTCCTTCACCAGCCGCCAAGCTCACCTGCTCTTCCATTTCAGGACATTTCAATTTCCAAAAAGCAGAGGCCCAGGGTTAGTCTTGTGAAATCTGAATCTAATTCAAGGTTTCAAATGTTCCAATTTGTTCCTAGCTTATTGTTATTTCGAGACTTTGATCCCAGTTGCACCCACATTGCACTTATGATGGTAAATAGTGTTACCCATACTACCTATTTTAGAACATGGGGATTGGGGACGTCCTTTGTCCCTTGCGTTCAAATCAATCTCTACGTACAGTACCGTATTTCGTACTCCCGAGCKTACACGCAGATTCGCCCCCATCGTCACGCTCCTTGCCATTGCAGATTTGCAGGGGGGACGATGGAGCGGCCGCAGCAAGGACGGAACAGTAACCTTAGTCGCRACGAACGGGAAGCGCTTCAGTTCTGCGCGAACCACCGGCGTCGGAGATGCCGGCCGGGACGAGTGGAACGGACTGGTTGGTGACGAACGAGCGAGCGAGCGGACGAACTGAAAGAAGGAACGGCTCACCAGTGGCGAACAGTAATTGCGCATGGAGCTCCTGGAACCCTGCATTCGCTTGTGCAAGAAACATGGCATTCACTTGCGCCAGGAGAAGACGTCATTCGAGTCAATGCTGAGCGTGCGTTCAGAAAGCAAAGTCAATGGGAGTTTACGCACACTGTCAATGCGGAGAAGTGAAGGGGGAAGCACTATCAYAGCCAGGGGAATAGTGGATACAATAGAGTTGGCATACATTACTACAGTAGTAGTATGGCGGGCGGGCGAGTGAGCATTGAGCAAGCCAGCGAGCACGGACTGAGGTGGAGTGAGGTGACGAGGAGCGTGGCAGAAGAGACCAAGGAGACGATCGCCGGTCCCACTCGAGCTTCTCGCCTCTGACACTATCGCCAAGTTTCTTGAGAGTGTCTCCGATTTTACCGGGTCTGCACGGAGTTATAGATAGGCGCTGTGGCTATATTTTGCCGGCTCGTTTCATCGGTCTCCCGCACGTCCGCCATAGTTTACTCTCCTGGCTCTGCAGGTATCGTTGGTTCCTCTATGTTGCGACCTCCTTTTCCCTTACTGGTTGCATTCCACACGATGTGTGTCGTTTCTGGTGCGCTACGGTGTAATTGAGAGCCATTTTGGTGCTTGCGACGGTGGTGAGCAATTTATTGATCTGTTTMTGGCTTTCGGCCACGCCCTGGCAAGTTGGCATCGTCCTCGCTCTGCTGCTTCATGAGCAACTCGCCGCCGGCGGCGCTGGGAGCTACGCAGTGTTAGTTCTGAGTAGTTTTACTTGAGTTGAGAGGAAGCGAAATGGTTTGAGAGTGAGCGCCGTGTCGAATAGCCTGTTCTTGATAGATTTTTCTCTTCTGGTTTACTTCCGGCTAGTTTTTATTTTTCATGATTGAGCTCTCGTGTTTTGCCTAGACGATGTACGCTAGGCTAGAGTGCTTGACGAGTGTCGTGGGTATCTTGACATGGCGGCGGGTCTATTTGGTTCTCTAGCGAATTCGGATTTAGAGAGAGCTTTTAGTGTGAGTGCTTGTTTGTTCCGAGGATGCAAATGGTTTGAGAATGAGTGCCGTGTCCCGTAGCCGGTTCTTTGCGGTGTATGTATCTCTGTACTGGCTTACTTTGGTGTGTCCAATTTGGTCTTGGTTTTAGCTCTCATTTTCACCTTGAGGAAATGTGTGACTAGGCGAGTGTGCTTATCGAGCTATGTGACTTTCTTGACAGTGTTGCCAGTCTTCTTGCCTCTGGAACAAATTTAGATTTAGAGGAAGGTTTGAGTTCAGTGCCTGTGAGTTAAGAGAACAATCTGCTTTTTTCGAGTATGCCGTAGTTAGGTCCCACCTTTCCTCCCCGCCCCCCGCTCTTCTCTCCGTTCTTTCGTCCATGCGCATTGTGCAGGAGTGTCTGGTTGATTCAAATTCGAAACCCAGGAATTTAGTCAAGATTTTAGAAATGTGTGGAAGTTCCTCCTCGCTCGTGACTTTCGATTGACTAAGGTGAATGTTCCTGGTCGTCTGGTGTGATAGAGCGAATTTCTCAGATAATCTACTGAATAGCAGTGGAAACAAGAGCTYTCCTACGATTAGCTCAGYGTAGACTAGTTTCGAAGCTTGAAGGCTCTGCACACTGATACCTTCACAAGGTTCGAAWTAGGGAGAGSCTGATTCATTTCTATCGAACCAAGCATTTAGGCCACTATGCTTTGGAGATGGCCCCTTCWGTAAAGGATTCTAGCTTTTGTCTGAACATGGCTAGTTTTGATTTCGATGTGGATCCTATTCAGACCTTTACTTTTGACACCATTCTTCCGAACGCGCACATCTCCGAGCCAGCTGTAGAGACACGGTAATGATCTATTTCAACCCGGAGAGTGTTACAGCAGCTTTCAGTTGGCTTCGAAGCTGAAGGTCGGTGGGGTTTAAAAAATAAAATGGCTTCGTAAATCTCGCCGAGTCTGTAGTGATGTTTATTAAGTGCTTAGACTTGTGCATTCAGAGGGTTCTGCATTCAGATATTAATGGAATTGTGGTTGGGCTATAACAGGGTGCTTAATATTTTCGAAATGGCCCCCCCGAGCCACTTGGAGGTGGAGGTCAATGCCGACAGAATGTTTGTGCTTCACAAGGTGAGAATAAGCTACTCCCTCGACTCGCGCTCTGCTTTGTTGATTGCGCAGCAGGTTGTCTCCGAGGACCACCTTACCGAGAGTGTCTACCGTCCATAGCAAGATGGTGTCTGAAGCTGAGAGTCAAATTTACTCTGCTTGAATTGTGTACTGGACTGAAGTGTCTTGACTTTCTGCACTCGCACACGAAGAGAATACGTTCTTACCTCCACGTTCGTTTGCAGTCACCGTTAGTAGAGCATAGCGAGCTTTTCAGGCAGCTTGTCGAGGAGGCCACCGACGCGACTCTGTATCCGTCATTACCAAGACCCACGGCCAAGCGTCTTTCACTTCAAATCGATGACTTACCTGGAGGATCTGAGGCATTTGAATTGGTTGCAAGGTTTTGCTTCAACGATGCAGGCTTTACTGTCACTTCTGCCAACGTCGCCAAGCTGCGGTGTGCTGCTGAGTTCCTGCGTATGACGGAAGCCACATTGAAGGAAAATTTGATACGAAGAACCGAGGATTATCTTAGGACGGTGGTTTTCTGGAGCTGGGAGGATTCATTGATCTAAATAGTAACAATTTCTGATAATTTATGCTAGAAATTTGCTTTGGTCCTTTAGGAATCAAGTATAAATCTAGTGGGTTTCTTTCCTTAGTCACAACATTCTCTAATGAGGTGTAGTCTTTTGACCCAATAGATCTATTATATCCATGTTAAATTCTTTTTGAAAATTGAGTACTTGCAAAATGTTTAGAAGACACCATATCATTTAACAAAAGATTTGTCAAATCTAAGTTTAGTAAGCTTTATCACACATTTTTTTGGGATTAGTGGATTCACTATTTTCAGAGAGCATTGGGTGCAAACTTGATTAAAATATGCCTATCCTTGACAAGGTAGGATGAAGTGTTTGGTAAATAATYGGAGGACTCTACAACAATTTTGGCATCTACTTTGGCCTATGCATTAAAGAATGAACATAACATTGAAAAGAGCCTCCTCCTTTTTCTATTACCATGTACTTTTTGCTTAAGTTTTTTTCGAGATTGATCGGGTAGCTAGGATTCAATTGTTTCTTTCCCCCTATTTCTAGGAGATCAAGTGTCATCCAACATCATCCTTGATGAAGATTCATAAGTATCCCAGAAAACAAATACATAGAAAGGGTGGAAACTCAAGTGATATACAAATTTTAAGGTTAGGAATGAATTTGATTTGCTCAGATCTCTTCATCACGACCTTCTCTACATGTACAATCACATTCTAAGACTAATCTTAATGTGATATATTGCACAATTGTCTAAATAACATATATTGGCTATAGCATCATTGTCACAAGTATAAAATAGTGAAAAATTTGGAATCTTAAGTGGTCAAATGAAAGACGTTTGATTGTAGTATTAAATCAAGTTCATTGTGCCTACAACACTCCTAACATTCAATAGCGACAACATATACCTCTTAAAGAAACAACACCAAATCAGATTTTGAACCTAGCTATAGCTCTTCTAATTGACTTCTTAACCCTTAAACGACGTGGAAATCATCGATTTTGATACCATGGGAATCATTGGTTTAAAAGAATCCATTCCAAAAGCACTCATTGAAAGTCAAACTATTGTATACTATCTTCCCTTTCCATCCCTAATTCTGAGGTTGAATACTTGTGCTTCTATCTTGGCTACACAAAAAAGATGCTCTCTCATTTGATTGACGAGAAAATGTCTTTAACTTTGTTTATGGGATTAAAAGGTTTTGTTGGGTCTTGTTGGTAGTTGAAAATAGATTTTCAAGATTCTTTTCGAATGTTGACGGTTTGGACTTTGTACAAGTGGAACTACAGTATCGTAGAACCTCCCTTACTCAATAGGTGCCGGACTGATCTTGACATATTGGTTTACAAAGGTTTATTGGCTAAGAGAGGGTGAGATTTAGTCACAACCTTTGTAATGTGGCCCATGGAACTGGTTTGACAACATTGGTTTATAGAGGTTTATTGGCTTACAGAGGAGCGACTTAGAGAGATTCTATTGCATGGGTTTTCAAAGAGCCTAAAAAACATTTGTCCCTAAAATCAATTGCGTGTAGACTCTCATGTATGGAAGCTGTACATTTTAGGCCCGAATCTCTTGTTGCTAATGGGATGTACAGTTGTAAAGGTTCCTTCCCTTGAGATGATGGGCAACGAGTGACCCTTGCATCCAAGGCAATCAAGCTTAACCTTTAAAGGTCGACAAGGACATTTCGGGTCCTTTGGACGACGGAAATCAATTGCAGTGGATGTAGAAAAGGTATTTTTCATCCGTTTTTTGGGTAAATGTGAAAGTAGAGATGTGCTTTGATATGGGAAGCAAGAAATAGGGTCATTGAATGTATTGTCATTTTTAGGTGCTGCAAATTGTAACACAAAACCACAGAAATTCATGCCCACGCTGACAAGGCCATGTATTCCTATCATCAAATTTTTAGGTGTTGTAGCAAATATTTAGATGTTGCAGTCATTTGTAGGTGCTACACGATTTAACTTCCCACCCTCTAATACTTGACGGTCCACAATCTGCCTTTTCTCCGTGGTAATAGGTCCGTCCTTTTAGGGTTAAGTTACTTCTGCGTGGGCCTCCCCCCTCATGAAAACGGTGTGTAATTTTAGATGGTAGTCATATGGGAATGGCACATTTTGAACAAGGAAACAATCTGGGAGTGAGATCCCTGTGTTGCAATAAGATCAACCCCTAAGGAACCCCTTTCCATGATTTGAAAAAGAAACTAAAGCGGGGACAGCCTGCGCAACCTAGTGATCATTCCGGCCTCATCATAAATGGTCAAGTTCGTTAAATTGGCATGATTCAGGGCGCCAATAACTGTGACATTCATCTGCATAAAACTCTGGAAAATTAGGACTGCTGTAAATTTCATGATGCGCGCCCTGAAATGTACCAATTCCAAAGTCGTGGAATTCTGCCAATCTAATCAAATTGACATTACAAACCCTTATCACCCCGTTTCCTAGGCTTTCGAATTTACGAGGAAGAGCGTTGTAAAACACCGATCACTAACGATTGTGCCGTGCAACCTTACTCTATCGCAATTTGATTAAATTAACGCGACTCCGAAGCCAGAAATTTTGACATACAGCTCGAAAAACGAGGATAGGTATAGATTTTCGTTTCAAACTGAAAAATACCAAAGCAGTGGAATAACGCCAATTTAACAAAAATGACGTTCCCTAGCCCCCACAGCCCCACTCAACCCCGATCGCTGCAACTCAGTTTCTGCATTGGAAGGCTCAGCGGATTCATTTCATGGGGAAAACCCTAATTTTAACTATCTGCGAGGGTTTGACAGCCTACGCCACAAGTTCATTTTCCATGGCGTTCTGCCTRTGCACAGAATTMGAYCTCTTCGYACCATCTACGCAYCTCCACATAGTTKCTGCAATCRAGATCGCAGAGATGGTTCATCTCCTGCACATTCTATGACCAGGWATTTCGACAAAATCTCGAAACGAGTCCGACCACCCTTTCTGTCCACGGATACCAACACCTGGACATGGGTTCACAGCATACCCCCACAACAGGATCCATGAGAGCTTTGTGCAAATTCGAGATGCCATAACGTCTCTAAAGCTTTCAGTCTGTCTCCAGATTGCAGTGACTCGTTTCTAACTCTTCAAATTCTAGACAGTCAGCTAGGGCACAGTTAGGTGTCACACAATTTCCCGAAAWTGATAGACGTGGTGCACARTTCTAATTGGAATCAKAAATCTACAGTTCGTCGACATGGAATCCGAATTCGGCACCGACGGCACCGACCGCATTTGCAATCGGTGCTTGGCAGTCGAGAATCTACAGGTCCTGACGAGCTTTGCTGCGGCATTAACCCGTAAAGTCCCAAGGCCATTTTTCTGTCAAAAATCACTGAAAACTACCGTCTTTGTTGCATTCACCCAAGAAAACAAAAAACAACTTTTTATTGAAATCTAACCATGGGATCTTGTACTTCACTTGTCTTAGATCATGTGGTAAAAATTTCATGAAGCTTGACCGTATAGATTGGAAGATAATCGCATTCAAAGTTGAAAAAGAAAGCTTTTTTGAACACTAGATGACTTTGACCGCCATTTGTCAAATGTTTTTGCACTACAAACTTTGAATTTAAAATTTTTTATGTTGAAGAATTGAGTTGAAAGTCTAAATCTTTTTTTTCAAAAAACACACACTTGATTTCCAATCTTTAAGAAATTGTTAAGTAGAAGTAGGTTCAAGATTGAAAGAAAAACTAAATGGTTAATAGCACTAAGATGGGATTGAAACACAACAATCCCAATGGTGAGATTGTCTTAGAAAGTAAACTTCACCTTGTTCAACAATTGTTTTTGAAAAATTGTGAAAATTGCATTCAGAAATGAATCCTATAAGGTTTTTTTTCAAGAAGATGCTTACATTGCCCGAAAAACAAGATTGTCCATAACTTTCTCATTACTAGTCAAAATAGAATGAATCTTATACGAGGGAATTGTGGCTGACCTCGAATTTGACCCAGGGCGATGGTGCTGGGGTAATTCTGGACTCCTCCACTCCTATACACCTAAACTTGGAAGAAAGCTTCTTACGAATCGAGTTACACTTACCAGATCGATCTCTGAGAAGTGGCACGGAGTTGTGGGCCACAATTTTCAGCCTCCATGGGGAGAGGTGTGGAACAAAACTAGGCCCCAAAAGGAAGCCGGTTTCCTTTGGTCCGTTTACCATTGCGCTGTTGCTGTTCATAGCTGGCGCAAACTCGCAGCCCTAAATATTTCCATCATCCGTAACTGCTGCTCAGATGGATTGGAAGAATTGATGTTACATCGATTTTATCTATGTACTAAAATTAGGCATGCTTGGAGATTTGCAACTTAGGTGGCCTGACATCACTTGGCAGCAATGCATTTTAGGTTCAACGTTGCCTAACCGTTTGCAGAAAGGGTCACCGATGTGGTCTCTTTTCAGAGGCTCAGTCCTTTGGTTTACATGGCTGGATTGTAATTCGAGCTGCTTTAGCAACTCACCTTGGCCTGAGCAAAAACTTGAACAGGTCCTTTGGGAAGCCTTCACCGATCACGCCAAAGTGGCTTGGCTCAAAGCCTCCAACCTTTGTGCACTTTACCTTGATAAGGCTGGGAGCTTTCTCAAGCGCTTTGATAGCATTTGGTTACAGAGTAATTTCTTTGGAGTTAGGTCTCACAGGTCGATGCATTGGAACCTTAATCGGCCCAAAGCTGGTGCTTTTGTCTGAGTTTCAGACATTTCTTCATGGGCTTGTTGGTTCCTCTTCGCCTTCTTGATGCCTTGACTCTGAGGTTAAAAAAAAAAAAAAAGAGAGAGAAAAAGTGAGGTAATTGTCACATTTTTTCCGTCGGGGCTTGTTCCCTTGGTTCGATGTACTATTTCTTTTCAGTGGAAATTGTCCATTTGTTTCAAAAAAAAACAAAAACATAGAATGAATCAAAGCTTCACATGTAGACAAAAATATATCATTTCAAGAAAAAAAAAAAATTAATTTAATTTTAAATTTTTGCAAATTTTTTTTTGTTGCCCGTCGAGTTTAGTTATGGGGTTTTGTGGTATAACTTTTGCTCCCGGGCACCAATTGAAATAAAAATGATATTCCCACAAAGCTAATCAATTTTTCTATCTTATGAGAAAGTTTCAAAAAGTTTCATATAAAATAAAAGTCAGAGGAACCTGCCCGAAATCCAATTTGTCTCCTAAGGGGACAATGGGACTTTAGGGGTTAGAAAAATTCAGGGGCCCACTTCGAATGGAGGATTTCACCCCGCCTTCTTGCAACAATCTTTGCATCTTCCTGAATAACCCGCTCCTTGTTCCATTGCCTTTTGCAATACGATAACCACACTCGATCTCTTCGTCGACCGCTGGGGTTTGCAGAAGCAGGGACGGCTATGGCCTCAGCAAAAGCAGCGCTGCACGGGAGAAGCGGAGGAAAAGCGGCGGCCGCGAGCATCGTGTGGAACTCGGAGAAGCGTCGCTTTGCGACTCCAGACGGGTTGGCGTACCTGGAATACACCATGCGCGCGGGAGGAGCTCAGCCCGCGAAACAGCAAGTGATGGATTTGGTGCACACCTACGTGCCTGCACAAAAACGAGGKCTGGGGTTGGCTGGGGAGCTTTGCAAAGCGGCTTTCGCCCACGCCAGGGAGCACAAGCTCCTTGTCATCCCATCGTGCACCTACATTTCGGTACGTCTCCTTTCTAATCACTTTGTGTGAGCCGAATTGTAGTTTCTGTCTTTAATTTGTGCTTTTCGGGATTTTCGAATGCAATTTGAAATTATTGTGAGGTTTTGAGGGTTTTGAATCAAGAATTGTTTTTACCAATTGCGAAAGGAAGCTCACTGGGAACCGGAAATGGCCTCAAGATGGCGGGTTGTCTCGTCTCGTTGTAGCTTTAGGATGTTTCTGTACGGCTCTTTAAATGGTCGGGTATTGTAATGAGATTTTCTTGGTTTCAAGAGAAGTTCTGATCGTGTTGAGTTTATTGGAGTGCTTGAATTGCTCGTAAGAAGGGTTTTTTAGCTTTGCACAAATGATTACTACCGTATCATTTTTGGATGGATTTACCGCTGTATCAATTTTGTTCTCCTTATCCGACCTCGTCAAGTGCTGGCCACCAAGGTTTGAATTGACGTGTTGTGAGAATATGTAGAGTTATTTGCGTCTAACTAGTGTCCTGATTTGTTTCAATTTTGCAGGACACATTCATACCACGGCATCCTGAGTGGTGGGACGTTGTGGTTCCCGAGAATTTACCGTCAGATTCCTCTCGGTCACAGCTTTGATCCGTGCAGGTTTCCCTTGTATACGGTACCTGGAGTCCTCTACGGAATGCAAAAACTATTTCGAATCTCTTTCTAAAAAAATTCTTCGCGCAAGTTATTTATATTTTTTAGCTTTCGTCTCGAGGACATCAAACCGTGGCAGCAACCCCTTCCACAACGCAAACAAGCCTTCGTCAGCATATATTTTCGTGATCGCGTGCACCATTCCCTTGTACCGCACTTCACCCCCTGTTGTTTGCGCCATCAGCCGGGTTTTCACAACATCAAATGGCCCCGTCGCCAGAGGCCCAGTAAACCCTGCCATAAACCCCGACACCATAGACTGCCACGGTAAAAGAGTTACCCCATCCCCCTCGAATTTCTTCCACAAAATCTTATCGCAATAGTTTTTCGCGGAAAACATCACAGCCTGGTTGGTTCCATTCCGCACAATGGTAGGCGCAACCCCATTCCACAGCCCTTTCAACCCCTCCTCCCGCACGATCGTYGACGCACAATGCACAGCCCCTGTATACTTAATCCTCTCATTCCTCTGTTGCTGCAGCCGAATCTTCACAACTTCAAAGGGTGTGACGATCGCCACAGCTTCCAGCACGCCCGCGCCGAACCCCGCTGCGAAACGCCCCGACGCGCTGAGCTTGCCCGTGTCCGCATTTGCCAGGGCYGATTGGAAGAGYGCGTTGGAACCCATGCGCAGGGTGTACTTGAGCGTGAGATGAGTAGCGAAAGGAGTTAAACCCTTCCAAAGCGCGCGCACACCCTCGCGGTGCACAATTGTGGAGCCGCAGTGGGAAATGCCGCGGTACTCGCGACGCGCGTCCAGCTGCAAACGCGTCTTGATCACGTCGATGGGTTGCAAGCAACAAGCCTCCATGAAACCGCCCAACGAACCCGAGGCCGCCTTCACGTACGAAGGGATGGCGACCTCTGTGTCGGAGTTGGCGGGGGAGGGAAATTTCAAATTCGAATTCCGAGAAACCATCTCTTTCCGTCCCTCCTACAATCTGGAGTTACAGAACGTAACGTAAATTTCCGCTTGTTTTAACAGTAACTGATTGCAGATTGCAGGGGATAGACGCCACGAACAGAGCCAATTTGTCAAAGATGGATCCAGACTAGAAAAGTTAAGTAGCGAACACCATTTGTGAAGACCGGGAACTGCGTTTGATACTACAGCACYAACAAATTCGAAACTTCTCGATGCAAAGACGCAAGGAGGAAACAAATGACGACAAACAGGGATTGAATTGCCAGATGAAATTCTAACGAGGTCCGCTGCGAGTGCAACAGCGTGAGATCCCAGCGAGAGTAAATTGATTACAGCCCAGCGATTTTGTGTTTCTGTGCATACATAGTGTAGCAATAGCTGATTCGAGATTGCAGCGAGAGGAATAAAATCGATGCACGAAACCTAAAGCCAGAGAGATATGCATGGCGTGCTGCCGAGTGAGTTCGTGATTCTGGTACTTGATATATATCTTAGTGAATGATGATCACGTACTCTGCCATGTCATGAATTCTGCATAATCTGGCAAGTGTAGCGCGTCAGTGTAATCCTCAGGCTGGCGTTGGATTGACGTGTTGAGCATATCATCATGTATGACAAGTCCTTGAGCTCTATCTCTCTGTTGCGGGTTTAGGTTTATGCTAAGTTAGTTCCGTGACTTATCTTCCCCTGGCGGTGCACTACTATTTTGGGATGCGTTGGCAATTCGTCATCAATCGCGATTCGCAAGCGTCACATGGATGAGGACGGAAGGAACGTCACAGTCTTCGAGGGAGCGGGCGGATTCTACGAGGTGAAACGTCGTCGTTTTGGGTTCGCAACTGGCTTGCTGAATTAGGGCTGACAACCCTTAAAGGACGAGGCGGACGTTTTGCGTCCTTTGGATGACCAACATCAGGAAAGTACCCCCATCGAAACAATGTTGTTTTAATGGGTTCATAGGCCGATTTTGAAATGTACTATTGTAATACAACATCAGTACTGCAACAATATTTTTTCAAAGGGAGGCATTGTATTAGTACTGATGTTGTACTACAACTGTACATTTTCAAAGTTGGATTGTGAGCCCATTGAAACAGTACAACACCAGTACTAATGTAATAGGGTGTTAGTTTCCAATGAAAGTCTCATCTGAGGAGTGGACACTTGCTAATTTTCATCCGTTCTTTTTGAGAAGGTGACCACGCATATGTCAATTATCATGAGAAGTCAAATTTAGTGTTTTTAAGTGCTTCCATAGGATTAGGTAGCCCTAATTCTATGAAGACAATAAAGATTTTTACATGAAAGTGTTTTGTTCCATGTTGGCCTTCTTGCAATTTTTGAATGGATAGCATCAGGTATTGGTTTGTATAATTTTTCCAAAGCTAAACAGGTGCGTGAACAATGTTTTTCCCCGTAGTCAAGCACTACATTTTGCACCCCGCCTTTCCTCGCGGTGATAGGTTCGTCCTTTAAGGGTTAAAAGTRGGCACTCCCAAAACCTCCACTTTTTGCTACTGTGTCTAAACTACATAGTGAAATTAGGTTGCTCCACACTAATTTTTCAACATTCCACACTATATAAATATTTATTATTACAATGCCAAAAACCTCCATGTATACAAATGGAAGTTTTTGGACCATTTTAGGACCTCCTACTTTAGTAACTAAAATGGAGCAAGCTCTAAAATGGAACAGGCTTTAGAGATACATTTTGCACTCTTCAATCACTAGTAGAAAATTCAGTTTTTCTGTTGATTCGGTCGCGTTGTCCCGGTCACTTTTTGATAGAAATCTGTTGTTTTTAACAAATTTCTGTCCAAAAGCGACCGGGACAACACGACCGAATCAACAGAAAAACTGAATTTTCTACTAGTGAATGTACAAGCAATCTACATTTGAGGAGGTGGTCGGTTTTAGAGCCTACTTAAATGCACTTTTTTGCAACTTCAAAAATACATAATTAATTCCACAAAGCTTCAAAAAAATATGAAACAACTTAGGTTAAATTTCCAATTTCTCTTGTTTTTCAAGGAAAATTTACTGAAAAATATTTCAAGAAGTTCCACCTTCCCAAAATTCAATTCCATATCTTAGATGGATGGTTTATGGACCTCCTACCTTATTATTAGATTGGTCAAATTTTTGTATTCTCTTGTTGGCAAGTGGAGGACGTTCCAATACAACAAAGAATGCGACATTTCAATCCCTAAATATCCAAGGGTTTTTTTGAGCTTTTAGGAATTAACTCTAAATTGAACAAAAAGACAACATTTTCATAAGTTGAATTAATTTCTTATAAATTGTAATTGTACAAATTTGAACTAGACATGTTGCATATCACATAAGGAAAAGAAAACACAACAATATCTCTTATGGATTAAAAGATTATGATGTTTGAATGTTTGATCATGAGGGTGTTAACATTGCAAAAGTGATTTGAAGTCTTTTAATCCTTTTTTTCTTGTCTAATCTATAAAGTTGGTCACCAAAAAAAATGAGGTTAAATGGCCTAATATGCATAATCCCAAACAATATATGGCTTTTCAAAATCTACTTTACAATTTTTTTTTAATGAATTTTTAATTTGATTTTTTCTCCAAGATCTAGTGTATTTGAAGCTCATCTCTAAGAGCCCTCGACACTACAGAAATGGTAGATGTTTCAAAATTGGTAGATGTTCTAAAATTGTTTCTTCAACAAACGTTGTCAAACTTGTCATAGGAATTGTTGTCTATCCGGAAAAACACGGGGCTTCTGATTGTAGTAAGTGTTTGTGAAAAAATAAAAATAAAAAAAATGTAAGAAATCATAATCCCACACCTAAACCAACAATAGACCAAAAAAATGTGGTTTCTAAGAAAACTAACCACAACTCAAACCTAGACCTCAACCCTCGAACCCTGTCACATGTAGTAGCACTTGAAACCCTCTCAAGTTTGCCTACTACGCCCTCTCAAGCTCAAAAGTTTAACCCTTACAAGAATTCTAAAGAAAATAACAACTCGCATAAAAAGAATACAACACACTAACATCACGGTGAAAATAACAATATCCAAGTGAAAAATGGTCTCAAGTTTAGTGCGTGGAAAACCCAAAAATACAGGAGAGAACCAAGTGTCCATCAAGTGTCCAACAAGAATACTAGAGAGCCCCAAAGATGGAAGCCAAGTCTTTAAGTACCGCCAAAGAGGTCACAAGGCTACAAACAATATGACACAAATGCCCCTCCAAACCCTACCCCCCTTACAAGACTAGCCGCCCAAGATCTAACTTCCCAACAAGGCTAAACCTTTGAAGAAACAACCCCAATAAAACTACCAAAGTTTTTTCAACCCCTAGCATTTCTATCATTGCACCTCTAAAAATATTGCTTTGTGTTGCATTACACCAAATCATGTCTAAAATTGCTTAAGTGATCGGTTATGGGTGGTTCTACCTTAAATTCCATTTCATTTGTTAAAAAAAACATAAGTAAATGAATTCAGTTCCAGTCCTCCGTTATTTACTGAAAGTATCATGTATGTTCCATTTAACTTATGGACCTCCCACTGCCTTAAGGGCATCTGCAATGCAGCAACGGCATACAAGCCCTGCAACTGCAAATGAAGGGCCTCTCCACATGGTCTGCACAGTAACGGATTTTTTTTTGGAAAAAATGACCCAATGCAAAGCCTTCAATCCAAACGTCAAATGGACTTTTTTGTATTGTAAAAAGAAATAAAGAAAAGAATCTTCATTATAAAAAGGCTTTCCATGAAAACGAGAAAGGATTGCATTGATTAACACACATACCAATGCTTGAAAAGCGTTGACAACAATGATTATTCCTACACCGAGCCAACTAGCGGGGCCCTTCACATTTTCCAAATTTGCCGATAACAAGTGGTGTCATACCAAGGCCATGGAAGTGGAGGGCCCCTTCCCGGTTGCATTGGAGCTAGTTTTTAATTAGAAATGCGAAACCACTCTGTACTGTACCAATATTGGGCCTTTTCCAGGATCGATTTCAGATGCTCTAAGCTTAAGTTGACTGTAACTCAATGCGTCTATAAGGTAGGAGGTCCATAAAGCAACCATCTAAGCATTGAAATTGAATTTTGGGGAGGTAAAACATCTTGAAATATTTTTCAGTAAATTATGCTTGAAAGACAAGAGGAAATGACATGTGGGTCAAGTTGTTTCATATTTTTTGAAGCTTTGTGGAATTAGTTATGAAATTTTGAAGTTGAAATGCCATAGGGCTCTAAAAGCGACCACCTCCTAAAATGTACACAGTTCGTACATTTTTGTAAATTGAAGAAAGCAAAATGTACCTCTGTTTCATGTTCGGTTCAAAATGCCCAGTCGGAGTTCGAGCCTCCTACCTTAGTTCACTTGTCCGTAGACTAGGCTGAGTGATTTTGTTTCTCTTTTGAAACTAATGGCGTGGCTGCCTAACAACAGGCACACACTAAGGTGGATACACCCAAAAGCGCCACAAATTGGGCTGGGAGTGATCTGAAGCCTAAGTAGATAATAGTGAACATAGGATTGTAAAGAGATGTGTAGAAAAGAAAGAAATGCACAACAAAATTTCAGATTTTGACAAATATGAGACCACTGTATGGGGACAAAGTTTTGGAAGTAGAGTATTCAAAAACGCTCATAGGCTGCTCTGAAAATCAGCAGTCACATGCACAAAGTTCCCTTCCCAAGGTGTCAGAATGAAAAGAAATGGAATTGCAATCGTGTTTAAAACAATGAAAAAAAAACCAAATTAGTAACCAATAAGTAATAGAAAAGCTCGTTAGTAATCAATGGAAATTGTCCATGTGTTTCAAAGAAGATAAAATAATGATTACCTTGTCAGAGAAACAAATGAACATGTGATGTGAGTTTAGAAGCATGTCACTAATACCCAAATGGTGAATGGTTCTTTGATGAACCACTATATTCACTCATTGACTATTTTCAGTTCATAACTACACCATTTAAGGGCTTAATCTAGGGTGTGCTTTAAGGCACTGCACCATAATGGGTGTACCCACCTTACAACCGACCACCAATCACAAAGGATGAATGTGGCTTCCCGGAGGCAAAGGCAGCCTTGTCAAAGGCTACTGAATGTTATGGTAACATATATCTTCACAAAGGTCTAATTTTAGGACACAAACTAGAACACATATTGATTTTGGGTTCAAATTTCTTGTCCTGAACCATACCAAAGTATTGAAATATTGCCAATATAACAAAATTGACATTCCAAGTGAGACCCCATATACCCACGCAACTCTAATTTACACCAAGGCTGGGCCCAGGGACTTCTTGGATTATCAAAGTTGTGATGGATGGAAAATTAGGCATGGTCGAAGTTAAGTTTAATACTCCTTGGCCATGGCCCATAGTAATTTTCATGGATGCAAAGTCCACTTGGAATCTTACGTGACTAATGTAGACAATGTTTTGYCAGGGTTTTGGAGCTTTTTTTCTTCACCACTTYTTTGAGATAGGCCTAATGGAATTCTAGAAGACCATGATGGATGGAACTCTCTCAACAATGGATGTTGTCTATTTGATTGATCTTGCAGTTTAGTATGTTGGATCTAATATTTTTTAAATGCATCATTACTATGGTCTCTCTTATGTTTTCAAAGTATTATTATTATTTTGTTGTCTTTGAATCTTGCATCCCATAAAATAGGAGGCTTAAAATTTGCTCAAGCTTTAAAACCGCACACCTCCTTAAATGTACACATTTGTACATGTTGCTTTTTCATCTTTATAGGGATGTACAAACAATGCACATTTGAGGAGGTGGATGGTTTTAGAGCCCTATGCTATTCCGAGACTATAAGCTATTCATATCAAAATTCAAAAGTCCACACAACTTTGACAAATATGAAACCGCTTGGATTAGATGCCAATTCCACTTGCCTTTGCAGAAAAATTTACTGAAAAATATTTCAAGAAGTTTCACCTTCCCAAAATTTTGTTTCAGCTTTTAGATGCGCTTTAAGGACCTCCTATCTTAGTCACATCTCACAAATAGAGGTACCTTGAAGTGCATGTAGTCCTTAGGTTTGGCCTTCATATAAACCGCCCATAAGGGCCAATTTATAGCGAAGTCGAATCAAGATGCCTGGATCTTCAATTTTCAAAGTAGTAGTTGGTCAAGAATTAGGTAGTGTTTCAAATAAGATTAACATTCTCGTGAAGGCCCATGCCATTCTTCATGGATGAGAAATCCACTTGTAATCTTATAAGGCCAAAGTAAATAATATTATGTTGATTTTAAGGAGATTTATTCTTAACCCTTGAGCGCCTAGCTCATGTTTACCTAAATSAAGACCCTTTTCAATTCATTCCAATCAAACTATCATCTAAAAAGAGGTTCACATGAATTGACTGTATCCATTGGTATTGGCTACAAGTCTCAAGCTAGAGCAAAATGTAGAATACATTACCACTTTGGAGCTTCTAAGACATGTAGAAAGTACATTAATGAATGATATGAATTGGAAGTGTTATTTGTCAACGGATCTAGTTTAGAGTTTAGAGTTTAGAATCTATTTGCCCTCRATTTAAGTTTGAATTTTCACTAAAATAGTAGAATCATAGTTTGAATTAAAATCAAATGTTATTAGAACTCTGATCAAAATCTAAGTTTGAATTATACTTGTTAACTTTCATTGGAATTCAAATCAAATTCAAAATCAAATTATATGTATTAAAAATTTGATTAAAATTCAAACTCCGGATTTGTACTTTGGAGAGGATTTCAAATGATTTCAAAATATTTTAGAAGATTCTAGAATATTCTAAAATATTCCAACATATTCTAATAAATTTCCAAATAATTCTAATGGATTTTCAAAAAACTACGACAGACTTCACAAAGATTTCCAAAGATTTTTGGGAGATTCTAAAAGATTTTTGAAAGATTTAAAAGATTTCAATAGATTTCTAAGAGATTTCCAAAAGATTCCAAATTTTTCCAAAAACATGTTTGAAATTAGATGAATTTTTATAATTGGATCATCTTCCATTTCAAATAAACAAAAATCAATAGTTTTAGGCAACCTATGTTGATTAATACTCAATATTTTCAACAAATCTATGTTGTTCAAGCAAACTGTGTTGATTGCCCAAACAAAATTAATAAATGCACTATCTCACCAAAAGTAATTGCTAAAATCAGCAACAATTTGCTCAATCCATACAAAAAT
Organism: Pleurozium schreberi; assembly: GCA_006891605.1. Classification (NCBI taxonomy): domain Eukaryota; kingdom Viridiplantae; phylum Streptophyta; class Bryopsida; order Hypnales; family Hylocomiaceae; genus Pleurozium; species Pleurozium schreberi. The sequence continues at coordinate 25,821 of VACF01000672.1, forward strand.
GAGGTCCCATTTCTAAGTAAATATTCACTTTGAAATATTTCAATTCATGAATAAAACAAGACCTCCACTTGCATGTTTTTAAAGACATGTTCTTTGTAGATATTAGTTGCTAAAATCATCATCCCTTTTTAAAATTCTCTTCAATAATTAGGGGCTTATTGACCACTCTATTCTAATCACTTTTAGTTGATCATGGAACTCACATTATGTATAGAATGAGGGGTTCAAATTAACAAAGTTTCTGCTAATGCATGTTGATATTAAATGTCTAAGTTGTGTAAATGGCACATGCGTTTTGATCAATATAGATTGCCTGAGAATGTTGAGTTTTGCAAAAGTTATGAGAATTTGAAATTAGTGCTATATCATCTATTTTTGAATCTCTTGCACAAGTGTGCGAGATGTAGGGGAGATGATTGGGAGGTGATAATAGGCTTCATTATTGATGTCATGAGGTGTTGGGTTCAAACCCATAGCTTCACTACTTGTGAAGTGGCAATATGCCTTTACTAACCTGTTGGATTTAACTAACATGGCATGCACATGCATGAGGACATTCATCCTATGTGGCATAATTAATAGAACTATGCTAAAAATTGTCCRAATCAAGTTATTCTAATCAACCATATTTATCAACAACTATGCAAAATTTATGTTGGAATGGGCATTGATTTCTCTCGAAGATATAAGGTAGTCCTTCCACACTATAGTTACTAACAAAAATTGTGTACTCAACCTATTCATTCAAGATAATAGAAAATGCACRCTTTTATTTCCTTGGATGGTAGTCCTTCAAAACTACAGTTACTAATGAGAATTGTGTACTCAACCGATTCATTCAAGATAATCAAGAATGCACACTTCTATTTCTTTGGATATTATTTGGATAATAGAGTAATTACTTCGTGTCCTATAATCTCTCTACATGGAGTGGTTGGGATTTAATATTTTGTTTACACACCATTGGCATGGACTTCTATGAACGCTTAGAATTTTTCAGTTTTAGCTATTTGTCTTTTGCAATGTGTATAGAAGGCTATTTGCTCAACCATTTTCCCATTGGTGTAGTACTTAAGGGCTAATTGACTAATAGATTTAAAAAGACATAAGCAACTAGATGTGAAGCGTGGCAATTTGTCTTGGAACCTTTCAAGTGAATAGTCGTCACTTTACCACTTAGATTTAGTCAAGCAATTAGTTTTTGGAAGACATAGCTCACTCGGTTTTCTTTTGGTTGTTGTAGAATTATCAAGTCGTCTTTTTTTGTACACAATGAACACCTTCATAATATAATTTGTCTTTTAATCAAATTGCTTGTAAGGTGCAGTGATTGCAGTAGGTAATTTGAATCCAGTGATTGAATTTTGTGTGTTTTGTTTGAGTAATTGATTTGGTTGTTTGTGTGTGGATAACTATGTGGAGATAATTGATCGGGAAAAGATAATTGATTGGGTGTTGTGTAATCCACTGTTTGAGCCGGAACTTATATGAAATTGGCAAATTGACTGTGTTGTGTGTATTCTCAGAGAGTGAGATTTGATGTATGTGAGCATGTGAGCAAATTGATCTGTGTTTTTTTGGTTTCATCAGCGAGTGTGACTGAGTGTGTGAAATTAGTGCCAAATTGTAAATTCCAATTATATTGTAACTTGGAGTTGGCAATTTGTTGGAGTATGGCGGGGTGCTGAACAAATTGTCTATCGACTGGTTGAGTGAGTGCACTGGCAAATTGACCGTAGTAGATGAATAATTAATGATCGATTGGATCGAGTGTATTTTGGAAATGGAATGTGGTCTGTAAGTGGAATTGAGTGTGGCCGATCCTGAGAATAATTAGCAAATTGTTAGTGAGAACTTGAGAAGTTTGTGGAGAAAATTGTGTGTTGTCAAACTGTGTTATAAATTAGAGCTTGTGGATATGGCCGATCATCTAGCAACTTGAAAATTACGGTGGCAGTTTGTTGGAGAGCTGAACTACGGAAGCAAAAGATTTGGCAAATCGAAGTGGTGCAACTGGCGAATTGGAATGTAGTAGGAGCGTGCTGAAAAATTGTTGGACCGGCTATCAGCAATTCAAGGAAGAGTTGTTTTGATGAATTGAATAAAAATTAAGTCAATTGGAGTTCGTGGCAAGTTTAAAATAAAATTGGTGTGTGTGGAAATTCAATTGTATGTTGTAAACTTTTAGTTGAGCAATTCGAATTATAGTTGACTTCTCAATTGCTTTTAGACAAATTGTTAGTGTKAAAGATAGAACTGTTGTAATATTAGTTGGCAAATTGAATTAAAGAAAAATTGAAATTTCCCTTTTAGCAATTCGATAGTGATTATTGTTGGAGAACTTGAAGGATAGAATTAAGTCTGCAATTTAATCAAATCGTTTTAGTACAAATCCGCTAAACAATTTGTTGAGTGAGAAATTGAGAATTGAGCAATTTGACGATTGTAAGAATACAATTAGACGATTCGACTTTCAATGTGCGATTGACCACGGTCATGGATGTTTGATATGTAACCGTGATCAATTTGTTAAGTAGCCTGGTATTTGGCGAATAGCTGAATTGAATACATGATCATAAATTAGAATTTGATTCTTAGTCAAATTGATTTATCGTTGTGTTATGAATAAAACAAAGTGTGAAAGGAATTAAGGTGAATCATTGTGTATATTTAATGGGTGCATATTGAGTTCATTGACAAATTACTTTGGAATTGTGTAGTAAAAGAGAGCAACTCAAGATTGCATTACACAATCATGCCCTTGCATTTAGATTGGAGACAAATTGCTATAGGACTGGGACTGATTTGTGACTCATATAAATAGTAATTAGGCTATTTAATTAGCGACCGGCCAAATTGCTCATGGTAAAAGAACTTCACGGTAATTAATGAATGGTGGCAAATATATATATAAGACAAATTGTTGGTTTGCCCTAACAAATTGCTAACATATCCTCTAGCACACTGTATAGGACCGGGACAACACTCATGCGTCCATAGCATTATTAAGGACTGGCCAACAAATTGTTCTATTGGGAATAAGAGTGGATACAAATTGCCCTGTGTTTGTGTAATTGAGTATTAAACCTTTGTATATTCTATTTACTTTTAAAATACAAGTGACTTTAGTCACCCAACGTTAGACTATTTGACCATTCCCTGAGATTTAGAACCTCTATACTATAGTCCTGGGTTTTGTGGGTTAGACAAAATCTAGACTACAACTTCTCACATTTCATTGTATTCCATGGCATATGTACTTTTTTCTCTAGATTGTTTGAATTTTGATATTTAGACSAAGCAAATCACATGGGTTATTTGTGGATGTATTTTGAATTTATGTATGTTGCTTGTCTTTACATGAAATGCAAGGGAGTTGAAGGAATATGGCACCCAAAAAACAAGCCTTGATCACACCAAAGTTGACATTAGGAAAATTTTCATCCTTGCAGAGGGCTGCTAAGACTTCATTTTTGGAACCCTTGTAGTGTTAATACAGAAAAAAAAAAGAAAAAAAAAAGTCAATCTAATGTGGCACTGACGTGGTACCAATAGTGCCACGTCAGATTCCAAATTTTGAAAAATAAAAAATAATTTTTTATTTTTTATTTTTTTTGTGCACCGCCGAGGTGCAAAACTCGCAGTCTCTTGGAGGGCTGAAAATTTTCCTAATGCTTGGGAACAAGTCCTTAAAAGCTCCTTTTAAGGCCTGAAATGTTTCCTAATGGGCAACAAAAAATTTAGACATTTTTTCCTATTGTATATCCAACCATAGGATCTTGCACCATACTAGTAAAAAGATGTCTTGAAGAAATTTCAAAAACTTTGAATGTATTGATCTTAAGACATTTGTTTAATTAAAAAAAAAAAAAGATTTTTGGTTCCTAGCGTAACTAGGATGAAAGTATTGAATCCTCTTAACTTCAAATTTTCGTACTAAAAATCATGAAATTTAAGTTTTCTTATGTTAAAAGTTCACCCCTCCGTTCTTAATTTTTATTTCTAAATTAAGTATTAAGTTGAAACATGTACAAGATAGAAGGAAAAACTAAATTGTTGCTAATTCTAAAATGAGATAGAAACAAACTAATCCCACTGGTGAAATTGTTCTAGAAATCAAACCAAACCATTTGTAATACTTTTTTAATAGCCTAAATTGAATTTTAAAATAATAAGATTCAATACATTGTTTTTTCAACAATTTGCTAAAATTCCCAAAAAACAAGAAATTTCATAATTTTCACAATACTTAAGCAAATGGAATGAAGCAAAGTTTTTTATACAGGTGAAACAAAGTGTATAAGGAATTAACAAAAATTATTTTGAGTTCTATTTATTTATTTTATTGCCCTTGCCTATTTGGGACTTATTTTGGCAATTTTGCTCTTAGCCTTTGATTTCGATAAAAAAATAAAATCTTAGAAAACTAATCAATTTTCCTTTCTTCAAAAAAAATTTGGAAATGTTTCCCAAAAATTGAGACCATAGGTACCTATTCAAACCTTCAAGAATACCCCATGGGGATTTTTGAAATTTTAGGGGCTGAGGGATCCAGAAAAATAAATAAATATCAAATGCAAGGAGGGTTGTGATTTTTGTTAACCTTGGATGCAAGGATTGATGAATTACATTTGCTAAAACATTTCAGTGAATAAAAATTTTGCGTTTTTCAAAATCCTACCTCGAGGTTGTCAAATTTGGAAATTTTGTTAACCCCTAAGCAACCTAGTGCCTCAAATTTGGCCTCTTAAAATTGAAAGATTGCCCTATTTGGCTATTAGAATCTTTCAACAATACGAACAAATCATTTGTTTATTTACCCACAACTCTGGACTTCTATGAGCCACTACCAATAGGTACCATCAGTTTTTATAAATTTCGTTTTGGATAATAGTTTGATTGGAATGGGTTGAGAAGGTTTTGAATTTTGATAAACATGCGCTAGGCTCTCAAAAGTTTAGAAAGTGCCACATTGTGATTGGTGTGAGGTGATATGGACCTTCAAAAATATGATGTGGAAATTCAATTTTGATACATTTTTGCTAATCAAACCCACTTGTATAGTATTCCATCAAGGATTTTTAGTTAGAATACAAATACAATACTATACAAAGACATCCTTTTAAAATATTAAAGTATTGTATTTTGTGATACAAGTGGAAAAGTATGAAATTGAAGTATGAAATTGAGTAAAATAACAATAAAACATGCAACTAATGTAAAAGCACAAAAAAATTATAAGCATCAAAACCACAAAAAGGTCTTAGTTCAAAGCAAAAGCATTGTTTCTAAAGTAAAAGTATTGTTTTCAAAGTAAAAGTGTTGATTCTAAAGTAAAAACATATTTTCAAAAGTAAAAGCATAAAGCATTGCTTCCAAAGTAAAAGTGTTGTTTCCGAAATAAAAGCATTGTTTCCAAAGTAAAAGTGTTGTTTCCAAAGTAAAAGCAATGTTTCCAAAGTAAAAGCATTATTCTCAAGTATCATGTATAAATAAGAAATCAATCTAATATTAAAAATATTCCAAGTGCGTGGAACAAATTTATTGATGAATTGTGGCCGGGCGACGCCTTTGCTCCAACGGAGCCCTACACTTGGGAAATCGAAGCTTTAACTTTGAAAAATGTTAAAGCTTTAATGGAGTCCTACACTTGGGGATACACTTGGGGAATTGAAGCTTTAACTTTGGAAAAAGAGAATAATGTACAAGATTCAAATGCGGCGTCCTCCTCTTCTTCACAAGTAGAAGAAAATGAAAATTCTGAAGACGAAAGTCCAAAGTCAAGCTTGACATTAAAGAAAAGAAGGATGCACTAGCTAAAGGTTGTGTATTACTAGTAGGTCAGTTTACTCGTAAAGACGTTCTAATCATTGATTTTATTGGACATTTGTGAAATTAATTACAAATTTTGAAGTTGAAATAGAGGGGTCACTTATTAAGGGGTGTCTAATAAAGTGGCCCCTCTTGAAATGTATATTGTTGACACCAAAATGTAGCTTTGGGTTAGTGGTTGCTTTAAGAGCACCTTACCTTGAGGATCCATCAATTATTAATGTTCTTGAAGTTGATCCTCTGGAATCAACTAGAACTAGTTGTAGTGAAATTTGTTGCAATGTTAAGTATGTGTTCCAATGGTGACAAATTTGGTTTCAAAAATGAAATAAAAAATAAAATAAAAAACCTAGTGATTGTTTCAAAAATAAAAATAAAAATAGAATATATATATTGGTGGTTGTTTCAAAAAAAATAAAAAATAAAATAAAACATAAATAAAAACAAACAAATAGTGGATTGTTTCGAAAAGAAAAAGAAAAAGAAGAACCCGTTGATTGTTTCAAAAATAAAAATAAAAATAAAAAAACTAAACCGGTCATTGCCAGCATAATTATTATGTAGTAATTACTTTTGGCTGGCTTGGTTATCTCACTGGTTAACCCTCCATGCCCAAGGCACCAAATTGCCAACCACTTGAGGAATCAGGCATATTTATTGGATAGGTGTGTTGAAAGAGAAAAAACTCATGTGCAGGGGAAATTGAATTCATAAGGATTTTTAAAAAATTTACATTTCTCTCCTCAAAATTGAGATTATTGTGGGTTTTTTTCATTAAGATTTTATAAAACCTAATTTTGTTATGTAGGTCATTCTATTTCCAATCGTAGGTTTGCTATAAAATTGATAAAAGTGATCATTGTGGCTTTCAATGTATATATTGTAATCATTCTATGCTTTCAATGTACACTTCTTAGACATTCATTTTATGTTGCTCCAGCTTGTATGTGTTAGTTGTGAGCTCTAATGTAAACCACAACTTATTGGAAATTTACCAACCTATACTGTGAAAACGGGGGGGGGGCAATAATGGGTTGCCTACTCTACTTTGAAGTCAAATAAAACCTTGTTAAGTTACTATTTTGAATAGTTTGTATTTTGAACATTTTTTGGAGACTAGTTTTAGCATCAAAAAATTAATTTGAAAATGAATGATTATGATATCTCTATTCAAGATTTTGTGCACGGGGGCTATATCAAATCTTGATTTTCTATTGTGCTGAGGGATCTTGAAAATGAGCATCCAATACTCTAGAACTTGGATGAAAAATCACATTAGAAATTCATTTCGAAAAATCATAGAGTAGATTTTTTGAAGTCATAAATTAATTGGGGTTATGCACATTATGCCCTTTAACTACATATTGTTTTTGGAGACCAATATTTTAGATTTGACATGTAATAAGAGGATCAAAAGACTTCAAAGCAATTTCACAATTTTAACACCTTCATGATCAAACATTATAATCTTTCAACCCATAAGTGATATTGTTGTATTTTCTTTTCCTATGTGATCTCTAATATGTCTAGTTTGAATTTGTAAGGTTACAATGCTTTGTGAATTGATAAAACATATCAAAATTTTGGACTTTGGTTCAATTTAGAGCACATTCCAAGAAGCTCAAAAAAGGCCTTGGGCATTTAGGGGTTCAGAAAAAACTATCCTATTACATGCAGAATGATTGGTGCAATATAATACTCATATCAAAAAATGTGGGAATAAATTCCAATGATAGACAAAAAAATAGAAAAACACTTTTACAACTGAAAAAATAATCTTCAAACTTCATTTGGTCTTTAAAGAAATTTATAGAAGGATATTTTTTCTTCATTTGTATTTTCCATATTAAAAACAAACAACATGAAATGGGTCTTTTGCTAGATGTTCATAATCATGGGAATTTGGACTAGAATGCGGTGTTCTACATTAGATTCTAACAATTTGAACCAAAGCAACACACAAATTCATGGCCGCACAAATTATGGAATCAAAGGGGTTTTATGATATTCCATATTCTAAAAAATATGAGGATGAGTTGTTACTATAATTTTTTATTTTAATTATTACATCCCCAATGTCTATGAAATTATTATATCTCCAATATCTATAATCACATCCAAATTCAAAAGTGGATTGTGAAATTGCTCCATATAATTATTTTCAATAACAAAGGTGTTGTACTGTACAATTTTCTTTCAGTATTAATGGTGTTTTATCCTAAAATGTCTGACCCATAACCATCAATTTGCAAGACAAATTCCTTCACTCTTTATGCTCATAAATAACAACTAAATGTGAATTAATTTTTAATATTCTATTTTGGAATGATTGTTTTATATTTACTTTTTATAGATATGGAATCACTTATCATTTTTATGTAACAAAAAAATTTATATTTTTAAGGAGAAAATGAACTTCTATAGGAATTTTAAAGAATTAGAGAAAAAATCATACTAAATAGAAGATTATCTCAAAAAATCTGAAAGTTTCACCATACGTGTCTATTGTAGTGAAGAGCATCATATTAGAAAAAAAAATTCCATGTAATACTATAAATAAAAATCAATAGAATTGGAATAAAAAATTTAATTTAGGAYTTTTTCAAAAATTCAAATTGGAGCAAAAGATAAAGTACAAGACCTTTATTTCTTTCATTAGGCTCAAATTCAAAAAATATCATATTCATGGAGAAATTTTAGATTTAGAGCAAGAAACAACAAATTCTCAAAATACACTAAAATAGCATATGTTTTTTTGTATATTTTGTTGCGTCTTCTTGTGTTGAAATGTCATGAATACCTCAATTATATAGTTTTGACATCATTCAAAGCAACTTCCATTCAAGCAACTCCTAGAACAAGAATTGGATGAAAAAGTCTTTTCAAAATCTTCTATAGTCATCCAAGCATCCTAAACTTATAACTTATAGCTTGTGTTAATTCCTAGTCCCAAGGGCATTTCTGAAACATAAACCACACAAAATTGTCATCTTCAATACAAACTTTATAAGAAGTTTGAGGCCCAAAAAAATAGACAAATATATTTATATATTTGTGGCACTACAATTGCTACATGAAATTGTGATATTTTATTATTATTTATTATTTATTCAAATTATAAAGTATTATTATGAATATTTTCTAAATATTTTCTAAAAATAAATTTGATTATTTTGTTTATCTAGTTAGTTAGTTTTCTAATGATTTAATATTTTAGCAAAAGGTTCACAGCATTAGGAAAATTTTCAGCCCTATAGAGGGCTATTAAGACTTCATTTTCGGCACCCCCGCAGTGCTAATATAGAAAAAAAAATTAAAAAATTAAAAAAATAGTCAATTTGATGTGATTATAACGTGGCACCACTAGTGCCACGTCAGATTTCAAATTTTGAAAAATAAAAAATAATTTTTTATTTTTACTTTTTTCTGTAATCGCACCGCCGGGGTGCAAAACTTGCAGTCTCTTGGAGGGCTGAAAATTTTCCTAATAAATGATTGACATGCATATTGTGAAGACAGCAAAGAGGGGTGAATAAAAACCTCCAATGATAGAATGATTTGGCATAAAATCCTATATAGAAAGGGGCCTTTATCGTCATAAGCATGGCAACAACAAACAAGCATCTAATCTTTACAGACTACAAAGTCATGGTTATAGCAATTTACACTATAATAAATATAAACCACATACTTTTAGTGAATTATTTACAAGATATACTATTAGTCTGATATTTATTATACCTTACAATTCAGGTGTTTTAGATGAACCCAATGAAAGATATTGTAGCATTCACCAAAAAGAATCATCTTCACACAATAAACAATGAAGGTTGTAAAGTCATGATTAGGGGTATGCTTCTCCAAGTATGTGGTCAAAACTTTGTTCCATCAATGCACTTGACAATACATGGATTGAATACTTCAAATGGCTAATTTAGCAATGCAATATAGCCGTATACTATGTATCCAATACTTTGGAATTTTTAGCAATCCAATTCTCAATTTCCTTGAGATGGCTTGATAAAAATAACACATGCACTGAAAGCTCAGGATTTTTGGTAATTTCATTTCAACATTGGTCATGCTAAAAGAAACTTTTAAAACCTACACTAAATGATCCTAGGAAAAAGAGATAATTGAGTTTGAATGCTAAAGATTCTCTCAAGGTTGTAGGAATTCACCAGTAGAAAGTGATGTAGCAGATCAAAGAAATGCAATTGATGGATGATAGTAATTGGTAAACAATGCCATTCTAGTCCAAAACTCCCATTTTGGACATTTAGGAAAAGTCTCATTCCAAGTTGTTGCATTGAAAAACAAAAATACAAATGAAGAAATTAATTACTTAGTTTAGAGAGCCAATTACACAAAATGAGGATAAGATGTCTTTAGAATCATGGACAAAATCTATGCCTTAACTCCTAAAAGACCGAGGCATGTTTTGGACAGAAATTGTCAAAAACTGTTACTTTTTAGGGCAACAAGAAAAAAATGATAAATAAAAGTTTTTTTTGCAAGATTTAACCATACAAATTTGTACTAGACTTCTATGGAAATGTGTGGAAAAAATTTCAGAAACTTTGACCGTGCTGATTGAAAGATTATTAATAGCGTTTGAAGTTAAGTGAAAAAGATTTCTTCCAACCTTGCCCGACAGGGCTTGGAAACGTCTACTCCTTATAGAATGAGATTTTTACACTACACATGGTTATTTTTTTTGACATTTGTATCTTGTACCATGTAAACTACATACCCACCAAATTTCACAATCATAGGAAGAATTTTTAACATGCTACCCGGAGCTACCTGAACTGCCCGTAAAGTTTAGGGCAACGTAACTTTTGATCCAGGAAACCGATAAAAAAAAAATAAGATTTTCGTGAAGAGGATACATAGCTACATGTTGTGTCCAAATTTCATGAACATCCAACAAAAATGACTTCGTAGAAACCTACCCGAGATTTCTTGCGTACGTTGAACGGGCACTTGGTCCTTTAGGGGTTAACTACATACTCTCATCTAGTCACTTTTAATTAGCTTCAAATCAATGCAAAGCAATTCATTCTAGCAATAGAAGTTAGTTGTTGGTATTGAGGTCATTATAGACTAAATTGGGCATGTATTCAGTTGATCATGGGTTGGTAGAGGCCCTATCATAGCTATTTTTCTAACATTGATAGGCATGTCCATGGATTGATATGGGATGCCCTTTTACAAATTTTAAGAAAATAAGATGAAGTCCCTAAAGTATATTTTTCAATTGTAGCATTATTTCTTATTACTTGCATAGCACTGTAATTTATTCCCACATTTTACTGACAGTTGTATCAATCTGTATATATATAGAAACTCCGGTCTTCAAATATAAAGGCTAGTGTGAATAAAGTGTCTGTTCGTAATGACAATGGGCCCATGTCCACCAGATCAAGGGCCACTGATGCAAAACTACTCTTCTCTTTCGAGGTTAGACACTGTAGTAACCAGAAACCAAATAAAGTAACCACGATGAAGCTAATACTCTAAGTATTAATTCACACACAAATATATATGTATGGGTTGATTTTTTGTTTTGTTTTTTTGTTTTGTTTTTTGTTTTTTTGTTTTTTTGTTTTAATTAGTCTATTGGAAGTGGTTGGTTATTTTCTATTTTTCGTTTGTGCAAGATGATGGATCCAGCATATTGTATAGCAATGGTATTGATGGTTTTGAAAGTGTGTCTCAGAGCAGTTTCGGATAGTTTGAGTTTGGTTTCCAGGAGTTTTATTGAGGGAGTATGTGTTGTACCTCTAGCTCCAGCTGTAATGACAATGAGTGGGTTTATATTCCATCCTCGGGCAGTAATGCTATTAATTAATGGTTGGTACTTTTGGATTTTATTATCACTACTAGAATTGCCTACCCTTATCTACAAAGTTGTGTTGATTTGGCAATTTTTAAAATTTTCTCTGTAGGATTGGCAGACAATGAACACGTTTCTGCAGTCCAAACCAACTGAAAGTTGTGGATTAGTGTCCGAATCAAGTGAAAGCTATTAATTGGTGTCCAAATCAAGCTATCCGAATCCACATCCTAATCAATCTATACCAATTGATTTTTAAATGGATTAGGATACTTTTTTTTCTACTAGTGTATCTATTGTTACTTGTAAGAATCGATCATTAGAGTATGTGAATTCAATGAATTGTATTGTAAGGGTATTATCCGGATTGGTTGGTGGGTTGTTGTGGAATGGTAGTCCTTTAACATATAGGATATCCGGTTTGAATCTGGCGTTACAACAACATCTTTGGCTGTTACAAGAACAAGGTAGAAGCCACGGTGGAACTGTATTTTCTTGTGGATTATTGTTAAATGTTCTTGCRTTCATGAGGGTATAGTTTCTAGTTTTTTCAATGGATAGGATCAATTTTCTTAGTTCCCATACTGCTTTGTTATGTCTTTTAACTCTGAGGGCGTGAATATGGTGTTGATTRCATTTAAGTAGCACATGGAGCCATGTGTCCACGTCGTGGGAGTTACATATAGGGCATGTGATGGATGGAAATCTTGCTATACCAAAAAATAATTGTTTTCTGGAGTTACCCATGTATTGACCAGTGCAAAATTTTAATATGCTTGTTTTTTGTGAGAGTAATTTCTGAGTTGGACCAAAATTCATTAGAAAGATTATTATCTATGTCACGATTAAGTGTCCATTTGCTAATATTAGAAAACTGTCGTGCCAATATTTCCAAGTTTTTATCACGGTCATACTTGGTGATATATGTTTTTAGGCATCTAACAGGGCCTTTATCAAGGCGATGTGTAGGGCTTGGCCATTCATCTTTTTGAAAGTAAAATGGCGTAGTGTGTGCAAATTCATATGATTTTGTAGCAAAGTTGTATTCTTTTGTTGTACTGATTTTTGCAAGTTTGTCTGCTTGTTCATTTCCTAAAATATTAATGCGGGCTTTAATCTTATAAATTGAGGTCGGCTGAGTTCAGCTGACAAGCATTGCTACCATAGATTCTAATATGGTTTTGTCTGCATGGTTACGATGTAATGTGGGGTGTTTTAGTTGTGTGTTAAGTACATGTATACAGTTTAGACAATCTGTAAATATGTATGCTGGTTCATGCGGATATTTAGTAGTGATTATACGTAGTGTTTTGTGGATGGCCATTAGCTCGGCTCTGAAACTGGTTTGTAGGCCAGGTAATCGTTTAGAAATTTGCATAGTTTCTTTAGAGGGATTATATATGTCGTATCTCGCCTTTTCCCGTATCCAGTGTCCATCTGCATGTTGTTTTGGTGGTATAAATGATCCATCAGTGTAGTAGCTATATTGTGGGGGGAATTTTAATTGTGAATTAGTTACATATGTGGGTAACTGGGGTATGTATRTATTTGTTAAGTTGTAGTTGATTTTGTATGTCAGTTTATGCCACTTGGGATTTTTGTTTACTGTTACATTAGGAGGTGTTGGAGGAGCAATTTGTATGTGGTATTGTGGTATTTGCATGTTTTGGAGGATCGTAGTGAGATTGTTTGTGTGGTTGGGTGGGCTGACATTGTGATTTTGGTGGTGTGTGCATAGAATGTAGATTGCCAAGGGTTCGGTATGTGGTTGCTTATTTAGTTCATGAGGGATTGTTGGTTCTTCGTAGGTAATTGTATCTGCGGCAAAATGGGCAATCACATGTGTGTCTTTGAAGGGACCGGTATAGGGAGAAAAGTTTTGGTACCAGTTTATGTCGGGTAAGACGAGTATAGTTATGGTATTGGGATCATCTTTGGCTGCTAGTCTTGCCCAGTGCAATGCTTGTTGGGCTGTTTCCTCGTTGTGTGGATGTGCAAAGCCAATGCCTTTCCATTTGTATTCAAAGGCTTTGCCGAGTGATCCAAATATTTTGTCTCTATCGAATATAGAGTAGAATTGGGTGATTTGTGTGGAGCAAGTAATTGGCGAAGAGAAGTATGAGTGGGAGATGTTAAATGTTGTGATTATGTGTTCTAATATGTTTTGTGGGAGGGTATGTTGCAATGTGCGGTGTGGATTTTTATTACATTTTTTATATTTATATCTTTGGTAAAGCCATACAATTTCGGTTTCAAATGATTGTGTAGGAGGTACTAGGCCATGTGTATTGTATATGCCTGTATGATATTGTTTCCATAGCCATTGTAATCTGGTAGTTGGAATAGTAATAAGGTGTATGCCAGTATCTAAATATATGTGTGTTAGTTCGTTTTGTGTTATTATAGTGTGTGTGTTTGTCATTATGTCTTTTTCTGGGTTGCATTCAATGGTGGAAATATATGTAAGTGGAATTATTGGTGGTGGTGGAATGAATCTTGTATCTTTGTGTTGTATATGGTTAAAGTTTAGTGTGATTATGTTTTTGTAGTAGTTGTGTTGTTTTCTGGTGTAATATTGTGTTAATAAAGTAGTGTTGTGTGTAATAACTGTTGGTAGATTAAATGGAAAGAGATCTCTTTGTGGTATCCATTTAGTATAGGTTGTATTGTCTTGGAGTAACCATTGACATAGGTATGTGTTGTTTATCTTGATAATTTTGTATTTGTCTTTAGTTTCTTTGGTTTTGTGATCTATAATACTGTGTATGGGTAATCTACTGTGTGAATTATGTTGGGAATGGGAAGGTGTATTTGGGTGTTGTATTGGTTGTGGACAATGTGGGACATTGTTGATGGTTCTTGGTATTAGATCTCGATTGTCTGATATGTATTGTGGTTTGAGGGTTCGAGCTTCTGAATGTATTTGGCAAGGATTTGGACACATAGATGTGCACCTAGGATAGCAGAAAAGTTGTTCAGCTATGTACAAAGCGCTTTTCTCTAATTTAGTTGGAGTTTGGTAGAATATTTTGAAATCTTCTTGTGACATGAGGGTCGTGCCATTTGGAAGCGTAATGTGTTTTATTTTATATATATTGTGTAGTAAGAGTTTGTGTAACAGTTTAAGAGATAGGGTGGGATTTATGTGTGGTAAAATACTTGTAACTTGCGACATTCATTCACGTTCAAGTTCAGTTTCATATAGTTGGAAGCTTTGTTTTATGCTTTTAAAGTGAATGCCTGCTCCATGTTTGAGAAGGAATAAAGTTCGTGTTGTAGGTGATCTAATGCAATCATGTTGTTTGATTCTAGGAATGTTTTTTGCTCCACCGTATTTGGCTAGAATGTGGTGAATGAGTCCTTGATATATTATTCCTAGTTTGCCTGGATCATTGAGAGCATTTTTGAGTTGTTCGCTAATACAACGTAAATAAGCGTTTTTAGTGAGAAAGCTTGTAAGCCGAAGAGTTCATGTGGAAGTTGTGCTATTACGTTTGCTGTGCATTTTGGTAATCCACATATGGTTTTTTGAATTCCAATGATTTTTTATCTAGTTTTTTAATTGTTGGTAAGGAATATGGGACTRCATAGAAGGTGTATGCTATGCCAGCTCTAATTACAGTGTCAACCATATTGATTTTTTGTTTAATTGTGGCTGGACAATTTGTAAGTTGTGTACATTGATTTGCTATTTTTTTTGTGGTGATGTGTGTTTGTATTTTCCATTTTAATGAAGGTACAAATTGTATTTCTAAATATGGGTATGGTTCATTTTGATGTAAGACTGGTATTGGTTGATTTCTGTAGTTAATGTTCATGGCTTGTATTTGAGTTTTGAAAGTATCGGGTTTTGTTTTTGATTTGTTTGGGCATCCCGTGATTGCACATTTTGATACTCCTAGGTCCATTCGTGTCCATTCACAGTATTTATCTAGTTTATTTAATCAATCTGCACTCTGCATTAGTACAGGTAGTTTATTTTATTTCCTTGTTGGTTAGAAATTAGTGATGGAAAACCCTAATCTCACTATCCACTCAAAAGGTGCAACATGGTTTTCCATCCCCTCTCTAGAATGAAAAAATGGAAGCCATTGATTGATTTTTAGAAAGAAAAAGAACCCTCCCGCCCTTGCCGTTGATCAAAAATGGGATACAGATATGAATGTAAGAGATAGATACAAATCCAAATCTGGGATTAAAAAAACACATACAAAATACATATGGGAATGTCTACAAAATATGGAAATGTATAAAGAAATGGCATCAACCCATATCAAATTGGTGGCTCAATGGCTTTTGGAAAATACAAGATTAGGGTGGGGTGAGGGTAACCAAGTCCAAGGGATTAATTAAGAAATTGTTTCACTAGAATCTCTCCTCACTATCCATTCAAATGTGGTGTTGTCTTTTGAACACATAGGCATAGTGAGGACATGATACATTGGCTTTTAGTTTAATGTGATTTTGACACCCCCATTGGGATTGTTTATCAACCCTCCATACCCATGCAAATATAAGTACAAAATGAAAAAGAATTTATATGTAAGGTCAAAAAGTGAGGGTATGTATTGAAGTGGGCCATTTCAAAATCAGGAACGAACAAAGTTTTATCATCCAAAAAATTCACAAAACATGAAACAAAATGTCCATACATGCCATGGGTGACAAGAAGTGTTGGGATTCTCGTATCTAGAGTATAAAACTATTAAGATTCTCCCGGTCACCGTAAACTACAAGAATGAACATTGCATCATCCGTGTTCGCTTACACTAGAAGTTTGACATCATCTTGGTTGTCATCAACCACTACGACCTTGTGTAGATCATCTCCAAGGTCACCAAGAAGAGTAATTGGGAAAATGTAACGAGAGAATATAATAAGCATTAGGAAAAACTTCAGCTCTAAAACGGCTAAAAGTGTTACACCCTTGCAGTGCAATTATAGAAAAAAAAAATCTAAATCGATAATTATTTTTAATTTTTAAAAATCTGGGATTTGACGTGGCACTACTAGTGCTACGTCAGTGCTGCATAGAATTGACTATTTTTTAATGGTTTGATAATTTTTTCAAAAAATAACAATAATCTTTTATTTTTTTTGTATTTGCAGCACGAAAGTGCCAAAAATGAGGTCTTAACAAACTTCTATAGGTTTGAAATTTTATACAATGCAAGTGTACATTATACTACCTTGATCAAATAAAATAATCAAATAAAACATTATGAGTGGATAAAACAATACCTGGAACCACATAATCAAACGGTGCCCCTTCTCGGTTGTCGTCTAAAGCTTGCGCTAGCCTCTATCGTCACAAGTCCGCCAAGCATGATCAAGGATTTGTATGCTCAAAAAAATTTGAGTGACATCATCCATATTTACAGTATCTAGTTGCATTGTACACTTCCATAAAATTAAAGCCCTTGTATACTCCATGCCACCTTGGCAAATAGGTAGAACCCATAAAGCCAAAGGGATATATTGACCGGACTGTAGCTTGCGTAAAAATGTGCCAAGAAGTGTACTCCCCAATTGTTATTTCAATTTGTATCTATAGAAAGTGGTAGTTATCTCAATGAGATTCTTGTTGGTCAAAATGATCCGGTTTTGGCAAACACAAAGTACCATGTTTCACATATTTCTCAACGCCTTCTTCCATTTGCTCAAGGGTCACATTCCAATGATCACAATCAAAGTGATCTTTGCCTCGGTCTTTGATGTAGTAGCCCAACATGCCAATGAACGTATGTAGGCCTGTATTGTGGATCATCCTACTGAGAATGTGGTGCTCCACTGGAGCAGTGGAAGCTTTATTTCATTCGAGATAAGTCTTAATTTTTTGGCTTACAAGTTACAACAACCGCTAAGGCTGCCAAAATCCGGCACACCAATTGGAGATGGAGTCTTAAAAGAGCTCCACCTCTTTCAATAAGGTAGATTGCTCTTAAAGCAACCATTTAAGAGTTGATTGCCATTACATGTTTTTTGAGGCTCAAGGAGGGCTGTGAGTTCTTTGCTACGTTCTTGCGTTCCCGCAGCACTGCAGCAGCAGCCTAACGTGGCGAAGCGATTGCCACATCAATTTTTTTTTTTGTAAAAAAAAGAAATTTTTTTTTTTTTACATTTCAGGATCCAATTTTTTTTTTTTGGTAATTATTTTTCTGACAGCAGCCAACCGTTCCATCACTGCATTGAGAACAACAAGGGGAACAGGCCTGAAACGGCCCTCTAGAGGCCTTGTTTCTCATCTAATGGTTTCTAGGCAAGCTAAACTCCTTGAAACAATTTTCACTAAGTTTTCATAGGAAGAAAAAAGGAATTGGCATCTAACCCAAGTCGTTTCATATTTTTCAGACCTTCAAGGAATTAGTTAGAAATTTTTGAAGATATAATGCAGTGGTCACTAAAAGCAACCACCTCCTGAAATGTACACTGTTGGAACATTTAAGAAAGCAAAATGTACCTCTATATCATGATCGCTTTTAGAGCATGGTCGCTTTAAGAGTAGACTACCTTAGAGCAAAGGCCACTGATGCATTTTGTTTCAAGAAACTCTTCCATTTTTTTCAAGTACTGAAGGGGGATGTCAAAGTTGCCCAACAAAAATGGTGATGCTCAGATCCAATTGTGTAGGCGTTACAAGAGTTTTTTCCCTCAAAGGTTTCTTAACCCCTAAACGACGCCACGGCCATTTCCTGGTCGATGAATGAGAGAGTATCTTTCTGTGTAGGACAGAAATGCAACTATCCATCCTCGAAATTTGTGGTGGAAAGGGAAGATGTTCTACAATGCTTTGACTTCCAACAATTGTTTTTGGATTTTTTTAGGCCAATGATTCCCATGGTTTTAGAAATTGATGATTTCCAAAGTCACCCCGGCGTCGTTCAAGGGTTAAGAACTTGATTTTTGAGACACCACTCAAAAAACAGTACCAAAGACTTCATGCGTCAACACACATTCACAATGACAATGACAATGAACTCAAAAGTGGTTGTACACAATCCAACCATTTCATTTTGGTATTAGTTTCCCCCCCTCCCTCCTAAATAACCAGAGCCGTTGATTTTTGATTTAAAAAAAAATTACAACCCCCCCGCCACAACCGTTGATCTTGGATACGATCTCGGATACAGATACGACACAAATACAAATACAAATACAATACATATACATATACGAATATAGATACGAATAAGATACGAATATGAATACATATTAAAATACAAATACAAATAGAGATAGAGATACGAATACATAAACGAATACAGATACGAATAAAATATGAATACATGTACAAATACAAATATAGATTCAAATACATATACAGATATAGATACAGATACGAATACATAAACGAATAAGATACGAATAAGATATGAATACATGTACAAATACGAATATGGATATGGATACTGGAAAACATATCCCATATTATTTGGAGCTTTCTGAAAATTATAAAGAGGGGGAGGGGGGGTTCAAAAAAAAATTTAATTAAATTTTTTTTAATTTAAAGTTTAATTGGATTGGATTGGGCTGGGTGTGTACAGACACTTTTGAGTGTCACTATGCACTCACTATGCACTCAAAAGTGGTTGTACACAGCCGGCCCCACTCTCTTTTAACTTGAAGAGTACATCTTTGAGTTTGTTGACACTCCCACTTGGTATGGAAGTATTAGAAGTGCTTCATTTTTCCACCCATTCCAACATAAAGCCATCAACTTCTAAACCTTGCAATCAATTTTTTTTTTCTTTCTTGGCTTGACAGTGTCATATTGCACTAGATAAAAATAATTTGGCTCAAAAATGGCAACAAATCATGAAGATTTTCACTAGAATACTTCAAATATGTAAAAAAAATTGGATGAAATTGTTGTATTGTGGATGAAAATAAAATTAGGGACATGTGATATGTGGTAATGTGGTAAATTCTATCCAATATGTGGATGAAAATAAAATTAGGGACATGTGATATGTGGTAATGTGGTAAATTCTATCCAATATGTGGATGAANAATGTGGTAAATTCTATCCAATATGTGGATGAAAATAAAATTAGGGACATGTGATATGTGGTAATGTGGTAAATTCTATCCAATATGTGGATGAATGTTGAAATCAGGGGCACCATTGTAACATTTTATATTTCCACTTTGGCAATTTCTCAAAAGATGAAAAAAAACAAAATGAAATAACTTCTTCAAATAGATTACCACTAATGAAAGCAATTCACTCATAAAATGATTGCAAGTTACTTTGACATGGATTAACTCTTAAGCGACGAGCTCGTGCTTGTGGAAATAATCAATTTTAATACCATGGGAATGAGTGGTTTAAAGAAATTCAAAAGCATGCATTGGAAGTCAAACTATTGTAAAAGATCTTCCCTTTCCACCCCTAATTCCAAGGATGAATAATTGCACTTCTGTCCTATATAGAAAGATGCACTCTCATTCATTGACCAAAAAATGATCTTCACATCATTTATGGGTTAAGCTTTTCCAAACAACATACAATATTACAATACACTACGGACAAAGTATTTGAAGTTGTCCAGATGATGTTTGTTCAAGGTTTGGAATGATGTTTATTCAAGGTTAGGGATTATGTTTTCAGCAGAAAACCAACCTTTTCCAATGTTATCTTTAATTTTTAATTTTTTAATTTTTTACACAACTTGTCGTTAATTTTTGGACCACTTGGTTACAAAATGGCAGCATTAATTTACAAAAACAATTCTCTTTAATAATTTTACAGACACAATGCATGTCTAATGTAGACTTACGCAAGCGTTTAACCCTAAAGGACATTTCATGTGTAGGCTTGTTCAAACTTCATATTAGCCATTTCTACATTAAAATGCTTATTTCAAAAATTTCATATTTTTGCATGTGGCAATATATGTCTAAAATTCAATCTGATTTTTTCATAATTAAAAATATCAAATTGAATTTTACATGATTAAAAAAAAAAATTGTTTTCAAAATCATAATAATTTCAAAAATGATTAAAATAGAATGAATTTCTTTTAAGGGGAAATAATAGTGACAAACATCATGGTATGTAAGTATTTGGGGAGGAGGCGAATTGGATTTATACTTTTCAAAAAAATTAGAGACCCTTTTAATTATTTATTTTCTAACCAAGTTACTAGGAAGCTAGGGCTTAACTAGGCATTCATTACAATTTGTAGACGTACTTACCTTGGCATTCCATTAAGAAAGATATACCAAGGTGATTGCAAGAAACACTGGTCTTTTTGTAGGTACATGCAATGTCATAGACTTGTTATCCACTATAACTTTTGAAGCATGAACACAATGAACTTGCTTTTAAAAAAAATTAGAGATGGATGTTTCTATTGTAATCATATCCCTTATGTTTTAGAAATTTAGAAATCAATTATATATTTGAAATTCAATTTATATAATTTGTTAGACTTTTTAAGTTTAGTGGTTTTGGATACTATGGAGTACCTAAAATCAATGATTTAGAGCTAAAATTTTGGTGGTCTATTTCCATGGTAGGTGGAGGCATGTTCCTACCAACCTATTTTTTTTAGTTTCTAAAAAAGTGCCAGGATGGCAATCACTTAACCCCTAAAGGACTAAGGTGAGTATTTTGGCAATGTAGAAACTTTGGACAATTCATTGTGAATGGAGTTTTAATTATTCATTTRACAAAATTTTCACGCAATATGTGGATGAAAAATATCTTTTAGGCCCAACAATTTTCATAACTTTTGACCGCATGGTTAAAAAGTTATTATATAATATGTTGGTGCTTTTTCAACTCAGTCAGTCAAGGCTGATTAAAAAAATCAATTGTTTCAGAAAAATAAAATAAAATGATTTTTCAAGATTTATATATACATAGAAAAGCTTTGAGTCATTCCGTTTTGATTAATGAGATGAAGGTTATGAGAAGTTTTAGTTTGTCCGCAATTATGGACTCACTAGTAAGAAATAAACTTTGAAGTTCTTTATGTTATTTGGAAAAAAATAATCATAGGATGTAGGTTGTTTATTACAACATTACAAACATTGGTATTGGCATTTTTCAAATCCATAACTAAATTATTGACAATCTAATATTTTGAATCATTATCTATTTTTTTCCTACTTACTTTTTTCCTTATATGTTGTACAATTCCAAATTTGAAAATTTTCAAGCATATAGCCGACTTGCCTTGAAAAATGAATCCAAAGAAGCACCACTATTTTAAACATTTTTTCAAACAAATTTGAGCTTGTGAAGTGCAATTGCCTAATTTTCGGCTAGGCCAAAAAAAAGATTTTTGCGAATTCAAACGCTAAATATCTTGCAATTCACACGGCAAAAATTTATCAACTTTTTTTGACACATTCTCAAACAAGTTTACTACAAGATCATACAATTACATGTGTCCAAAAATGTTTTTTTTCTAAAGTTTGGTACTTGTACTAGAAATGGTAGTTTTGAAGCGTTTATGGCAAAAACATAGTCAAGGAATTTTAGGCCCGGTTAACATTTGGTGAAGCATTATATTTCTACATTCATCCATCTTTGGGAACATAAACACTTTTAATCACATTCGTGAAATTTTGCATCCGATTTTGCAACTTCATCCACATTTTTAGTAGTAATGGAGAATTTCTCGTAAAAAAAGATTATTTTTATCTGGCAAAAAGTAGAAATTTATTTTGAAATGGTGCAACCTAGCCCCTTGATGCCAAAAAAAAGGGTTGGTTACAACCAAGGGGCATCTCAAAGTACATTATTTTATGTTCTCCATGTTTGTGCAAATATGGCTTCTTTACTCATGCATTTTTAAACATTGAAGACGGTTTCAAGGTCATTCATTGGTGCAAGCTCATCACCATCAAGTCCTCACAAATTTCAAATTCTAGTATCTTTGTTATTTCTTTTCCTATTGTTSACAAATTAAAACATGAAACACCTATTTCCTTGTTATTTTGCACTTTCTAGTTCTCCAACTTCTAAGATTGTTTTTCTATGCTTTTCCTTTGTGGTTAACTTCATCTTAAAGGTATAAGGTAAAACATCCCATTGTGGTTAGAAGATCCACAGTGGTCACCTAGGGAATGACCCCATCATGGTATTTTCGAGTATGTAAAAGTATAGGCCACAATGCATATCTTATATGACAATCATGAATTGATTAGTGACCTCATTAGGAGCCTTCAACTTTTCAGTGGGAATTCATTGTAAGATATTATTTTTTAGGCCTACCTTGTTAGAAAAATATTTATGACTATTTATGACTGCTTTAGGTGAACAAGATCAGCGTCATGGATTTAGATTTTGTTGGTGATGGAGTGGTCTACAAATTCTTTTTGGGTGGTACTTCAAAAAATCATAGCAAATTCAGGCTTTGTCAAAAAAAATATTTTCAATTGCTCTCATCATTTCTCAAACTTGTCTTTATATGAGGAAAAAATTGAAACAATTCAACACTATTGTGAGGGGAGGCTCCTAATTCTAACCACAATGGGCTAGTTTACCTTATACAATGACCATATTTTTTAAATTTATATAAAAAAAATTCTAAAATTATTTATAGTATTCTTGAAAAAAGCATGAAAATTGTCAAAATGCTACAAAATATGTAAGTGTTTCTTTAAAACCACCTACCATCACAAATAGAGCAACCAAAATTCATCAACAAAGACATATAGTCATGAAGTAATTGATTATTAAATCTCCCACGTATTCTTTATGAAGTATTATCTCATACTCATACAACCTTTACTATTTGATTTAAAATAAAAAGTCTATTTTGCATCATTTTACTTCCATAAGGACCATGGAGTAGTCTAAATTTTGAAAATTATAAATATGTATTATGAAAATGAAATTTAGAATAAAAATTTAATTATGGTTTTCAAACAATAATTGTAAAATATCTCCATTGATTGTACATAATTATGATTAGATTGACTAGTAGACAAACCAATATTTTTCAATAAAATTTGAAACCAAAAATCAATTTTTTTTCCTTCTAAAGTTAGTTGTAGATTTGTAAATTGAATGTTTGTAATTTTCTCAAGAATTTTTTTCTTTTAGGTTCAAAATGTTCAATTCTAATTGTAGAGAATTCAAGGATTTTCTTCAATATTTTTTTCATTGAAATTTTTTCATTAAAAATCATATTTTGAATTGAAAAAGTTATTTTTTGATGCTAGACCTACCAATTTTTTTTGAATTATAGACACTTGCAAAATAAAATCTTTAGAATCTAAACTCTGAAAATGTTATAAGACTAACACAAAAATAATAAATTTAAAAACTATAGGATAAGTACCAATCAAAATTTCAATAGAATAGTAGAGCATTTATTGCTCCTTTTTCATCTAAAAAGCATTGAAGTACATGGGCWAAATGTGAGACTAYCTAAAATGTTTTTAGGAATGACATAAAACTCTAACRATTTCATAAATTGGGGGATATTAAATCCATAGAATATTTTTCAATAATATCATTGAATTGAAGGTCTTTCACAAATACATTGTATTAGTAAAGGCAAAAAATAAGTAGTGGCATAAAATTTGAATCTTTGCAAAAACTGGTTTTGTGTAAGATAATGCAATATAATATTAGGACTCTTTTATGCAACATGCTAACAATGGCAACTGATTGAAGATTTTGGAATATTGAAATATTGAAATCTATGAATATGTAAATTGTGCATTTAGATACTTATTCTTTGCTAATTTTCAATTTAAAAATTACGGTTTAATAAATTTTCACACTATCAACTCAAGAGATGTGAATTCACCTAATGTGATAAACTTCAGATTGCTACAATTTTGATGTCTTAGAGATTGAAGCAATGAATTGAGCGCAATAACATGGTAGAGTCCCAAAGCATCATGGATGCATGGATAGACAACAAGACATTGATAATAGTCATATCAGGAATAAAAGGCCAAATATAATTCCAACCAAAACAATTGCAGATGCAAATTATAGATTTTTAGTCATGCTGCTTCAAATTGTCTTGGTTTGAATCATGGTGGCTTCAATTTTCATGGTTTTAGTTGTAAGTTGCCAAATAAAATAATATCATGTGCACACCTCAATCTTAAAGCCCTTAGTCCTTAGAATACCAAGGAGTTGTTTAGGTTTCCAAAATTGTAAAAATGTATTATAAAATACAACTTAGAATAACAATTTAACGATCAATTTCAAACAATAATATTAAAATATGATTAAGAAATCAAATTCATATAGTTAAATCAATTAATACATAATCCAATACTTTTCAATGAAATTTGAAGCCAAAAATTGAAAATTACTACTAGAATCAATTGCAAATTGAATATTTGTGATTCTTACAAGAATTTTTTCCCTTAAGGTCAAAATGTTATGTTCTAATTATATTGATTTTTGAAGATATATATATTTTTTTATTCAAGTCATTTTTTAAGGGTCGTTTCTGAGGCCAAACCTATAAATACCTATTAAATAAAAGAATATTTGCAAAAGAAAGGCTTCAAAATCTACTTTGTACAATTGTTAAAGTACTAATTAAAGAATCTTCAAAAGAATTGATGGATGATTGATATATTGATTGCATTTCTGTGAGTTTGAGATGTGTTTGCATTCATGTATTGCAAAATTGAATATTTTGTCATATAAGGGTCAAATGAACCCTATACACATCAATTCACAAACCAACAATGACATGCAAATTTTCATTATAAATTCATCCAACACTTATTGAWTAATTTTGGAAAATTAATGTTTCATGCACTAAATATGTTTAATCATAGTTTCATACCCAGCTATCAAGGTTAACGAAGAATAATTCTGAAGGAATGGCATAATGTTCAAAATGGTATTTTTTTCAAAAAGAATTATCCAGGAATGAAGAAAATATGCATTTTGAAGGAATATTTTTATCAAATTTGATTATGCACATTTTACTTAAATATTTGACATAAAACATAAATCTTGCTTGTCAAGTACAATAAARTAGGAGATCTACAAATTAACCTTTTACTTTTTGCAATTTTTTGACTTATCTACTTTTAAGTTTTCTTTTAAAAAAATGGACATTCAATCCAAGCGGTTTCATAATTTTTTTTAAACCTTCTTGGAATTAGTTATGAATTTTGAAGTGTAAATCACAAAAAACTGTCTAAAGAGTCCACTCCTTAATGTGTTCAATGTTTGTTCATTGATGGATATAATTAGCACATTGGAAAAAATATATATATATAACTATGCATTAGAAAATTCTCTTAGACCCTCAACATTTTCAGGATCCCCTACCTAAGCCACAAGTAGAGTGGGACAAAAGGTTTATTAGGAGTGTTTCACACTATGTCCTAAGCTCCACTAAAATCTCAAAATTTGGTTGGTAGAGAAAGTKAGAGAGAAAGTTGAAAGTTGGGATTTGAGGCTTCAAACTTTGTCTCAAATCTCAAGTCCTACATCAATCCAAAATGCTTACATGGCAATGCTTTTTGATAGATTTGGTGCTAAGGAACTCGGACTTGGAAATTGAATTAGGTCTAGCCAAAATGGAAATTTAACTCTGCCTCTAAGTCCCAACAATTTTTTTGAATATATAATGATGAGAAAATCATTGTATTATGCATCGTAGTGTGATAAACTTATCTCCAAATCTATTGAACTCTAATTTGATGCTAGCACTGTTCCAAAATGTTTTTTAGAATTTTTGATGGGGGAAGAACTTTATTGCTATATATTAAATTATACCTATAAGAGATAAGTTGGCACTTTGGTCTTCACACTATGAGTCCCAAGTCCCACATGTAAACTTTTTTGTTCATCTTCTACAACCAAGAAAATAAGGATTTGGCCTTGAATGGAGACTTAGAAAGTTGGGGCTTTTGACGTAGTGTCAAACACTCCTTAGGTCTATGAAGATTTATTGCTTCTTGACACAAATGAAAATGATTTTTTTTGTTTCAGAGAGAGTAGACCTTCATTTTGGCATGTGTTGTAGTGTTCAATTCATCTTGTTTTGGAGATCTTAGAATTATAAGAAGTTAAGAGGGATACACCCAAAGTTTGCACCCTACCTAAAATGTCATTGTCATTCTATGTGTAAATCTCCAAAATCAATATGTACATATGTTGAAGAAACAATTCCAAAAAATCTACCAAAAAAAACTTTGATCCAAGAACTTTTGCATATGGTATCCAAATGTCACGTTCTTTGGTATGTTGGAACCTTCTTTCACTTGCAAACAAGAAAATCAATGAAAATTTGACCAATCTAATAATAGTAACAAATCACAATGGCAAAAAATGGAGGTTCATTTGGGGGGCTACCTTAACCTAACCCTTCACCACCCAAGGAGACCAAAAGTGTCTTTACATTGACTTGCAATCAAATTCAAAGTGGTGCAACTTTTGCATCCAATGTCCAAATTCAATTAAACTTATTGGAAAATTTGTGCTCTCTCTTTTAATTTGTGAGGTAGAATTTTTAGATCAATCCAAGATGTATTGATTTTTTGAAAGCCATTCAAAGTTCATAGGTTCAATTTGAGTTCACCATATTGCATTTTGACGGATGCAACTTTGGAGTTCTTGTATCTTTTTCATCCAATGTGTATTTTCATTAAATAAAAATTGTTGTTTTTTGTTCTTGTAAAGTCTAGTTATTTTGGTAAAATCTTCATGTCAATCCTAGTTGTTTTGAAGATTTTGTAGCTCAGTCTATTTATATTTTTTAGCAACTTTTCTTGCTATTTTTTTACATTTCAAAGCCAATTTTGCAGACACAATGAGTCAATAGAATGATATTTTCTTTCGCCAATATGATTTTATACTAATTTTGAATCACATTATAGTTAATTTTTTTTTCATTTGAGTAGGTTTAGAAATCAAATTTCACCTCCAAATGTGTTTCTAAGAAAATTTCAGCATCCTTTTTCAACACAAAAACATTATAATCAATTTGCAATCTATGTGACCAAATGACTCCAAATTTGATTCACCTCATCAACAACAAGCACACTATATGAATGATTGTATAGTTGAGATCTCCATACCTTAGTGACATTTAGATAGACTTAAGGTAGGAGCACCTCATGGCGTCAATTTCTATAGATGGTAGTCATTTCAAAATTTAAATGTAGCTAGGTAGACCATAGAGAGATTAACTTGTTTGACCTAAATGATAAGCCATCTATAGTTTTCCTATATTTACATTCTAAAATCAATGCATTACATAGAATCTGATGCCATTACGTACATTGACGCCATTAGTTGCTCCTACCTTATACCACTTGCAAAGCAATGATGCTCATAAACCCGAAAAGGTTCCAAGTGAGCCTCGAGGGGTTATCATACATTAAATTGGTTTGGTTGGAGTGCATTATAAGATATAGATCATGCACACGCCCATTATGTGCTGGTAGCTTAGCATGGTCACCAGAGGCTCCCCTTTGCAAGTGGTTGCAGAGGTCCATCCTGAAAAACGGACTTTGTGCATTGTTTACAACTTTGTCTAGGTTGTGCTGTTTGGGGGTAAATGCTGATGACTCTGATTTTTTTTGGCTCTTKTTGTATTGCTCATCAGCTCAGTGCATGACAGAGTTCATGACAAAAGTWTCAGGATACATTTATGATACAGAAATATACAAACAAACCCAATGACAGACCACTTGTGGCTGGCAGCTTGTATTTTTACCTTTAGCAATGAAATTTTGCTTCATTTGTGTCAAAAAACAAACAAAAACAAACAAAAAAACAATGCAGTCAGTTCCCCCAATTTCCACACCTACAGGACCCTCTCATTTGTGTCTGTCACCTACTCACATGATCACAATCGTAGCAACCCTAGAGCATCATGACAGTGCACTTGGGGAGGGGACATGTTGTCATTCRTCAACGTGCAATTTAGCAAGGCATGGGTCTACCCACGCTTTACCCATTTTGTCCCAACAAACTTTCAAGAAGCTTAGAAAATTCATTTTTTGGGGGGCCAAATGTCTTGATTCTACTTGCAAATAGCTTCTCTCAAAGTTCTCAATCTCTATAGAAATATTTGAGTTGAAAATAACATCTCTAAGGTAACTAAATAGAAAATTTATTTCTTACTTCCTATTTTAGGTTTATCAGCACAAACCTGCTGCAGTGTAACATCAATTGAAGTTAGGAGAATAGGTAGTAAATGAAAAACATCCAAGATGAAATATTTGGGATGTAATCGTGACCATATTTGTGACAATGGGTTGTGAAAATTGCGTGACAATGTGTAAGGTAGCAATATGTGTCCGGCACTGTATATAGTATAGTGACATAATGAGTAAAAAAATTTAATTTTTTTAATTCAACACCCCCTTCCCCACTCCCAAAAAATTTAAACTAAATTTTAAAATTTTTTTGGGAGAGGGGAACGGGGTGTTGAATTAAAAAAAATTAAATTAAAATTTTTTAATTGAGAATCCCCCCTCCCTACCCTCTTGTAATTTTGGGAGGGGGAAAGGACTCCAAACAATATGGGACAAACATTCAGTATTCAACCGTATTTGTATTTAGTTGTATATTCATTCGTATTTGTATTTGTATTTGTATTCATATTCATATTTGTATTCATATTTGTATTGATATTCATATTCGTATTTGTATTCATATTTGATCCAACGGCTGGCAATTTTTTGGCAATTTGAGGGGCCTGGAGGTATGTGTAAAATCAAATTGACGGCTTGGATTTTTTTCAGCAATTTTTTGGCGATTTGAGGGGCCTTGGGGGGGGGGGGCAAGCAAGGCTGCTTGCCACTTTTCGGTGCATAGGCATAGTGTAAGGTAGCCGATTCATTTCCGATCACCCCTCCCATTGCCAATCTACAGACTACTCTCTTCCTGTGAAGTTGTGACAAAGTTCCCGGAGCAGTGGTGGTCCATCATGATTGGGTACAAGACTCTCAATATTGCAATCTTTCCTTGATCAATTTTGCAATTAGCTTATGGTCATAAATAGAAAGGTTTATACCACCATCATAGGTTGAAGAGAATCTTCTTCTAAAAAATCATATTAATTACGTTTTACATAATAAAATTCTGGAAAAATATGCAATCTTTCCAAACTCCATTTTTATACATTCAAATTYTGCATTCAAAAATTTGGAACATGGGGCACTAAACATGCGTAATTGATTAAGCCTTTAGGGCCAASTGCGCCCATTWTGGTCGTTTTAATTCAAAATTTGGAAAAAATTCAAAGYCAATGGTCCACCTCAAAACAARGATTGAACAAAGTAGAAGGGCACACAAATTGWGCATCTAAMATGCCTATATATARAAWTTTTGAATGAATATTGAATCTAGAGGGAGGGGATCCAAGTGATCTAGGAGGTAATTTGAATCTCACAAAAAATTCCATTTATCCTTAGATTCATGTGAAACCAGAGCAAATGATTAACCCTCAAAGTTCCATGATAGTGTTTTCACCCAAAATGCTCCAAAATGGCCACATTTAGTACAAGTACGATTTTTTTGAAAAAAATACTTTATTGGCACATGTAACTCTAGGATCTTGTATCATGCAGACTTGAGAATATGACAGTGGTAAAAGTTTCAAAATTTTCCACCGCGTGGATTGCAAGATATAAGAATTCAAATTCGCTCAAATTATTTTTTTGGCCTTGCGAAAAATAGGGCAGCTGCAGTTCACAAGCTCACTCTTCTATGAACAAATGTCCAAAATGATGGTGCTTCTTTCGATTCTGTTTCCTAGACAAGTTGGACACATGCTTGAAAAACATTAGATAATTTGGAATTGTACAACATATAGGAAAAAAATAGTAAGTAGACAACAATAGAGAATGATTCAAAATACGAATAGTTAAGAATTTAATTACAGTATTGAAAAATGCCAATCCCAATGGTTGGAATGTTATAATAGACAATACACATCCTATGATTTTATTTTTTCCCCAAAATATTAAAAATTGAGTGAGATAAAGGACTTTAACTTTATTTTAGAGTAAACAATCCATTATTGCCTGCAAACAAAAAATCCTTGTAACTTTTGACTCATTGATCAAAATGGAATGATTCAAAGCTCTCCACGTATATATACAACTCTCAAAAACCAATTTCAAATTTTTGTTTATGAAAAAAGCATTTTTTTCTAATCTACCCGCACTACCCATTTACAAAAAAAAATAATACATTAGGCCATAACTTTTGACTTACATTTCCAAATGTCATCAAACTTAGTGCATATGAAAGATATTCCTCGTCCCCACCTTTTTTTCAAAATTTGGGCCAAAAATATGGAAATCTCTAGTCACACATACTTGCTCAAAATTGCTATGTAGATGAAAAACACTCATGTTGGTCCTTTAGGGGTTAACAAAATCAATTTACATTCCTTCCATTCTCCCTAATCCAAACAAAGTCCAATTTATTTGATTTTCTGCATTGTTGCCCATGTCACGACTTGAGTGCAAATAATTCCAAAAATGGCACCTTAGGCCCTAAAAGGGCCAAGTGATTGGAAGTGATTGGAAATGGGTTGGCTACCTTATTTAACCCCTTAAAAGATGTTCTGAAATGGCATACAGAAGCAAATTTCAGCGTATTTTGAGGGAAATTATGTACAACCACTCTTTGGCAACCCTAAATCAAGGCTTTTTGAGTTTGGATTTTTATTCAACAACCGCTTACAAGTTAGCTTCACCACTCTGAAATTATTAGTGGTTTTGAGGATAAACAGGTGTGGCAAGAAATTTGTGACTGCAAATGGGTTCTGGATGCTCTACATACGAAGAGTATACTGGACCACCACCAAGAAGAAAGAAAAGTGAACATCAAATTGGTCGTTCACTTACCTCACACACTTGGACTGACGCATCTGCACCAGTTGCAAGTAACATATGTACTGAACGTATCGGTAGCCAAGCGAAATATGGCTCGAAGGACTATGACAACAGCCCATTCAAAAATATACTTTACCTATCAACATTTGAAAATCGACACGAAAAATTTCATACTAATTAATTTCAAAATTGAAAATATATGAGAACGGCAGATTATTGACACAAAAATCCAAAATCTAATTTTTTACAAATAAATTGTTGTGTAAAATTTTGGTTGACTACAAAATACAAACACTACAATAATGATATTTAGTATTACGTCACTAGTAGTAAAGTTATTCCTATGGCCTCAATTTCAGTGAATGTTAGTTGGTTGAAAGTCAATATCATCATGTTCGAGCAGCCATCCCCTCACTCCACACCATTCTTCAAACTTGTTGAAATTCCGTTTCATTTGTTTCAAAAAAGTAAAAAAAAACTTGTTTTTGCCATCCAAGCTTCATCACAACACAACTTTGGAATTTAACCCGTAAAGGACCAAGCTGCATTTTTTGGCAACATAAGAATTTTGGGTAGCTCACTACAAATGGAGTTTTTATTATTTTTGGTTGAAATTTTACATAACATGTGTCCGAGGGGTAGCTTCAAAGCCCAACAATTTTCATAACATTTGACTATACTATTAAAAAGTTATTGCATGGTATGTGATTTTCTTTGAACTTTAGGAAGCTAATCGCAATAGAACCATAAGACCTTACTTATGTGGCACTAGAATGTGTTTTTGAACGTCTTCAAAAACATGACTACATTTTTCGGATGTTTTGTACAACATAGTCATCATCTCTAGCATCATGTCGTACTTCTACTGACATCTATATGCTATTTGTCCATTGTTTCAAAGTCTTTGACATAATTTTGTTTTAAAAAACATGCAGCATCTTTGACTAACATCACCAAAAACACGGGGTTCTTCTTGTGTTAGTCGTTTGGTATTTTAGTCCTTTTTTTGGAGAGCAACGCCCTAATTCAAATTGGCACTTGGAGCATCATTTGACTTTGCACTTCAATCTCCTTTCTTGAATTCAATAATTCCATCAATTTAAAGTAGTGAAGAGAATTCAAAAGGAACCTATTGTGTTTTAAATGCAAGAAGAATCGATGTCGTCAGTAAGTTTTTGAGTATAGAACCTTTTTATTTTGGACTTAGCATACTACTTGCACAAGTGCTGGGCAAGGAAGGAAAGTTTAGAGCCCACGAGACAAGAAACAAAGTAGTAAATGCATTGGGCTAATTAAAAACTTTCACACCATATTCAATGATATAATACTATTATTAGGCTAAATAACAACTATGTAGCGGATGCTCTTAGGGCATCTTCACTAGTTGATTTGGCATCTCTTGGAATGAGACATGAGAACAATCTTGGGACTTACAAAGGTTAGGAAACCTACAAGCCATAGTAGTGTGGCAAGCAATTAAGCTCAATGTTTGTTGTAACATAATTATTGAGTAAGCACCATGTTAGAAGTGCCCAAATCAAAAGCAATATATACTTTTGCAACAATTTGCAATAAACACAACTACAAAAAAAGTGGATAATTCCAAGTCTTGKTAGTATTCCAAGTGCCCAAATAAAAACGCCTTCTGAACCAGACCGTGGGAGGAAAATGTCATATTATTGGTTGATACTATGTTTTCTCCAAAAACCATTTGGACGCGATTCCACCAGCCTTTCAACTTGAAGATAAGGCCAATGGAGATCATTGATCTTGCTYCTTTTAGTGATGGAAGAAATTAGAGTCATAGCAAAGTAAAGGTCACTAAAAAACAATTTTTGCTTTTGGAGATTAATCCAATACGATTTGATGTTTTAGCCTGCAATGATTTAAAATAGCATGTTTTTGATAAATTAGTGTCAGACATACAAATAAAACTAATCATAAGTAAGGCAAAAGTATCTTAGCTCCTTAAGTTCCTTCACTATTTTTTCACCAAAAATGCTCCAAACTTGCCATTTTAGATATAATTACCAAGTTTTTGGAAAAAAACACATTTGGACATAGGATCTTGTAATACGCTAGTTTGAAAAGATGTGGAATTTTTTTCAAAAATTTTCACAATGTCGATTTCAAGATATTAGTGTTTGAATTGACACAAATCCTTTTTCGGCCCTCCAAAAAATTGGGTAGCTGTACTTCACAAGGTCACATTTGCATGAAAAATTGTCTAAAATGGTGGTGCTTCTTTGGGTACATTTCTTGAGACAAGTTCTCTATAAACTTGAATTATACAACATATAGGAAAAAAATAGTAAGTAGAAAATAGTAGAAAATGATTCAAAATACTGAATTGTTAAAAATTTAGTTATGGAATTGAAAAATGCCAATCCCAATGGTTATAATGTCATAATAAACAATTTGCATCCTAATTTTTTTTTTTTTTTGCAATTCTTTTTGCAATTGAGTTAAATACATGACTTCAAAGTTTATTTTAGAGTAGGAAATCTATATCTCACCGCAAACTAAAACTCCTCATAACTTTCATCTCATTAATCAAAATGGAATGATTCAAAGCTTTTCACGTAAACGTAAATATACAAATTCAACTAAAATTTTTTGTTTCTTCAAAACGTTTTTTTTCTCATTTGCCCAAATTGCCCACCCGGTGAAAAAAACTACATATTGATCATGTAGTAACTTTTGAACCATGTAGGCAAAAATTATGAATTTTTTTGGGGCCTTAAATATATTCTTCGTCCACATGTTGTGTGAAAGTTTCAATAAAAAAGAATAAAAACTCCACATAGTGAGCTATCCAAATTTTCCATGTTGCCAAAAAAGGTAGCTTTGTCCTTTAGGGTTTAAAACATCAACCTCCATTGTTTCATATAGAAGTTTTTTGAAGTATAATCTATAATTATGACCCATAAACTGTCATAGCACTACAAGAGAAAGGGGTGTTTTAAGTATAGTCCTAGAGATAAGATTTTAAGTGATGACTTATAAGGAGTCCTTTTAAGAAAGAATTTTACTGAAAAGACATGTGTTTTTTGAAAATTCTTACTTAGAAGACTCCTTATAGGTCATTATTTAAAATCTTATCTCTAGGACTATATTTAAAACACTCCATTAGATGTTTTATGAGCCCTGCAAGAGACTGTTTCGGGGCTATTCCCCGAAATTGTTCCCTACACAAGGAACTAGCGATTGCTGGTTTGAAATTTTGAAATTCAAAAAAAAAAAAAAAAAATCTTTTATCAGAAATCTTAGAAAGTATAAAAAAACCGAAATCTGATATTAAAAATTATTTTTTTCTTCAAAAAATTATTTTTAAAGAATTAATAAATAATTAAAATAAATAAATAAATAATAATTATTATCTAACGTGGCAATCTTTGTGCCACATCAGATTGCCTACATGGCAGAGTTCCGAGATTTCCCAATGTGTTCCCACAACTCGAGAGCTCGCAATCTTCTAAATGGTCCAAAAAACATCTAATGTTTTCTCTTGTAGTGTTGTAGAAGGCCTTCAATCGAAAACATTGCACAATATGGTTGTATTGTAACAAAGCAAAGCATGTAGTGAATGGTTTTGAGTCTTCAGTTTAAGGACAATTCAAAAGTGCACGTATGAAACACTTTGAAGTTTTTTCTTGTCTTGATTTAAAAAATTCTTAAAAAGAGAAAAAAAAATTCAAAATGTTATTTTTTTTCCAAGTTCAAAAACTAATGAATTCTAATTTGCTAACAAGTAAGTGTCACTTCTAATTGTAATTTTGAGTCTATCTGAGGATTCTGAGCACATGAGTCTTACCTTCAAACATTGCAAAGGTAGCAAACTGTCTGATGAAAGACTTACTAGAGATTGAAGAATGCACATTTTCATCCAAGAATCTAATTATTTTTTGGATAATTACCAGGTGATAGACCTCAATTTTTCCAAGGTAAATTGTTTTAACCTAGAAAGGACACCACGGACATTTCGTATCCAATGGATTACAGAGTATCTTTTCATCTGGGACACAAGTGCAACTATTCATCCTTGGAATTTTGTTTGGAAAGGAGAGATTGTCTACAATACTTTGACTTCAAATGAGTTTTAAAAAAAAAAAAAAATACGGTGTACCAATTATTCCCACAGTTTCATAAATGATGAGGGCTATACCTTCCCAGAAGAAGCAATTATAATCTAACTGATGCCTATCAATGTTGCCAACATGCTGTACTCCCAAGCAATTATACAAATGCCGTAGACGCACTTGCCGTGATAAAACGGCAAGTGCCGCAAGAGCCAGAACACGGCATCAGCAGGTACCTACCAAGCAAACCAGGGACCGACCCCCTTGTTAGGAATTATCCGTCAACTTTTTATAAATACAATGACAATGTTAACAACTCAGAAGAATAAGCTGTTGACTGATTCCTGCACATTTTGACAGATTCGATATAAATGGAC
Organism: Pleurozium schreberi; assembly: GCA_006891605.1. Classification (NCBI taxonomy): domain Eukaryota; kingdom Viridiplantae; phylum Streptophyta; class Bryopsida; order Hypnales; family Hylocomiaceae; genus Pleurozium; species Pleurozium schreberi. Next base: position 61,751 of record VACF01000672.1, read on the forward strand.
CTCGTACATATTCAAGGTCGGTACAGAGTAAAATTTGCAAGCTTATTACAATTGGCAGGGGTAATGTTACATAACTGTGGCTATTCTTTGCATTATGCTTTTAGTAAGAAAATGATGTCAGTGGGTTTGGAAGAGAGGGACTCGCTGCTAAGTTCTCTACTGAAACTTCTGTCTGTAATATTTTGCATGATGATGACTGGAATTGGTAGCCTAACTTGCAATCACTCTTGGAAGCAGGTCCGGGTTGCCAATTGAGACGCCCGTCATTGGTTTCACCACAAGAACCTGATTCAGCCGGATATTACGACTATCGGGAAGGAGATACTGTTGAGCAGGCAGACTGGAGATGCTTCTGCGTAGTCAATGGTGATATTCTCTGACTGGTTTGGTTTCATGTCGTGGATTTTATTATTATTCTAAGCGTGGCCTTTGCTCACAAATTTGATAATAGGACTAAATCTGCAGGTAGCTTGGTTAATTTTTAGACTGTGATATCCTTCTGCACCCAGGGCACGATATTTCATTCTCTTGTATGTAGATTCTCATGTTTTGGTTTGGTTGCACGATGCATATGCTTGTAATTTTTCATCTATCGTAATGTCATGGTTAGTGCAGATATCATTCCATGCAGCTCGTGTAGCCTTCTTACTATTGACGTTTAGGCACGCAGGTCTCCGGATTTTCGAAGATATCACAGCCTCCAAGGTAGTTCAAGCTTTTTCTCTTGATGTGCTGCTTTTTGGAATGATACTTCTGTTGGATTTGAGTCCTGAATTCCTGGTTAAACATCAACTTAAATCTGCTATTCATGGATTTAGGCAGAGAAAGGAACAATAATGAAGGCGGTTGGCGTTATTGAAGCAACTCCCGAGACAATTTTTGAGCAGATTATGAGCTTGGACAATGCTCTTCGAYACCAGTGAGTCATTCAACACTAGCTTATTTGTTCATATTCGTGATGGAAGCTKTGCACGCACATATGCAAGACCACCTAAGTTGCCTTAATAGTACAAGGCCGCCAGACCACTGTTCGCCAAGGAGTTCAGCAAGAAATTTTCTTGGTTACGAGCAGCTCGTGTTGGTTTTCATTCTCAAATTTGATGCTTATCGTCATTGTCCATCTGCCACAGATGGGACGTTTTGACTGGCAATTTGGAGCTTGTCGAGCAAATTGATGGGCATWCAGACATTGTGTATGGCTCGTTCGACCCCAAGCATTTTAATAGGTTTGAATATGCACTCGACTCACCTGTTTGTGTCACTTTAAGTTTTAACATACGCAAGAGTATGTTGTGGGAGAGGTCTAGAGTTTTGGAGAGACTGTGACAGGGTTCTGTTTAGGAGACGGGATCAGGTCCGTAATGTTTAGTATCGCCTACCTTACAACATGCTCTCAGCAGTACAACAWTAGAAAATAAGCCAAGATCAACTTTCTTTCATCCTAAGAATCCTATATGGATTGGGATATTTCTTTGTTGATGTTCTGCTTTTCTGATCAAGATTRTARTTAATTTATCAGGGGATGATTTAATGTTGTTAGGACTTGCATCTTGTACCAGGTTTGCTAATATGAAGTAATGTTGAGTATACTCGGTACAATCACGTGCAGGTTTCGTGGTAAACGGGACTTCCTTTTCTCACGGTACTGGCGACGAGATCAGGATGGATCTTATTGTGAGCCCCCTCTCTGGGTAAACTAATGTGATAGTTTGGATAATATTTWGCGTTAAGTTGTTGCAGTTAATTTTTAATGTTCCCTTTTGACCATGTGTAGTGTATTATTTTCTTGGTTCATTACAGTGGTAGTAAATAATGATTTGTTTCCGATGGATCTGATTATGAGGTACACAAACCACAATTGAATGCCATTGGTGGTGACTAGTATTAGCTGGTTCTGACTAAAAAAGACCCTTTGTTGGTTGCAGCAATTACACAGGTCTCAACCACTCACAAAAGCCGGCCAGTTAAACCTTGCGTCCAACGTATTGATTTGAGTCGTAAGTCTCTACTTTCAGAAAACTCTCAGCAGGTATTCTTTTGGATTTTAACAAAGTTTTCAGTAAAATAAGAGCATATCAGGCACTTTTAGACAGTATCGTCAAATAAATTGTCTCCTCGATTCATGAGAAGGTCTCTATGGTTTCAGATTGTACAGGTATATATATATATCATGAGAAGACCTTAGTATGATCACAATGATATAGAGTAATATACTCGTGAATCATGTCCCTATCTACAAATAATTGAAACAATCTTTTCATGTCCCTATCTACAAATAATTGAAACAATCCAATTGTACTGAAAAACCTGATTTATGAAAGACTTCACGAAAGGGTTTCTGTATGAAAGAATTCTGAAGTGTTAGGTCTCAATTGTCGTGCAGCCGGTATTTGGGAGATTACACCTTTACCACCGAGGCCTGGTTGTGGAACACCTCGATCACTGGTTACACAAATTGTGGAGGTGAAGTCTATAAGATGGGGTCAATGGAAGCAAAGTTACTACTCAAACTTTATAGTTTATAACACATTTGTGTTTTGTCCAAACCCCTTGGGCTTTTAGGGGTTAAAACATCATGAAGAGATTTAATATTTTACAAAAACATTTACATTTCAAAAACATGTTAGGCATTTTATTTCAATGAAAATGTGTTAGTGGTTACTAATCAATCATGAAAAATTCAACAAGGGGTAGAAACTTCATTAAAATGTCATGTATAGGGATCTATATTAGCAAGTACATGATGCAATTCATTAAAATGTCATGTATAGGGATCTAGATTAGAAAGTACATGATGAAATACATTGTGTGTGCGTTCTTTAGAACGCATAGTGTGGCATGCGTTCCTGATCAAATTATTTTTCAGGACTCCCACCTCAAAATAAATTAGGGAGGGGGATTCTGAAAAATAATTTGATTGGAAAAATTTAAAATCCCATCACCCCCCTACTCTTGTATTTTTGAAACCGAAGCCCTTTGACAATCGATATGGGATAATCTGGATCCGTTTTCCATATCTGTATTCCGCATTTGTATTCCGTATAAATACGGTATAAATATGGTATCGTAATATTCATCAAGATCAACAGCAGGGAAGGAGGGTGCTTTAATTTTTTTTAACGATCAACGGCTACTAATTTTTTTGGGGAGGGGGGGGCTAATTAATTGAGCAAGAAGTGGTTCCTCTCTTTTCAGTGGATAGTGAACCCCTGAGGTGCTTTGCTTATTTAGGCTGTGTGTTTTGTTGTGTATCAGTCAGCAGCAGGGAGGAAAGCACCTTTTATCCTTGTCCTTAATTTTCAGGTATTGTGTGGGCTCTCAGCGATATTTGTGACACAGATATTTTTGGTTTATATGCTTCCTTAAATCTAAAAAATTTCATGAACATTTGCTACCTCATTGGCTGGTACTGAACCTTGAATTCTCTGATGTTGACGCCTAGTATGACAGCCTCGCATTAAATTACACTAACTAGTGACATTAGGTTGCCCTTCATTAAATAAATTTCTCGACATTCCACACTATATAAATACTTACTGTTACTGTACAAGAATGCACTACTTTTGAAAGAGTTTTTGGTGTAGTTGGAACTCATGAACCTCCTTGTGTACAAATGGAAGTATTTCTAGAAATATTTGTTGACTTTGATGGCTTGTAGAATAAATTTCTTGGGGTAAGGCAACCTAATTGTAAAGGCAATTAACCTAATTTCACTATTTAGTGTAGCTCTCCTGGCAATTTCAGTGTGCACCAAAGTGTGACTTCCAAGTGCTGAAAATCAATTARGACTTTTCCAGTGCTCCTCAACTTTGCTGATTGATGTGTGGCGCTCACTTGACTTTGTGTCCCAGGTTCCTCACAAGCCTCATTTGAGTATGGCCTCGTACTATGTTGCTGACAAGCCCATCCGACCAGGGTCCTTACTTGATCAGTTTGCCAACGGAGACGATGCGTTTCGAAATTCGAGGTTCAAGCTGATTCCCAGAATTGTGGAGGTATACATGGACTTATTGTATTAATACATATCGTACACTCTTACAACTTTCATTTGCCTGTACCCTAAACCCTAAACCCCCAAACCCTAAAACCCTAGACTCTAAACAGGCCAATTCAGTACTTTGTTTAACGGACTATCTTATCTCTACTACCTTTTCTGGTAATTACCAACGATTGCTCTGAGGTTTGATTTAAGACTTTTTCTTATTTGAGACTCTTATTTATATGATGATGTGAATCAGTAGTAACTAGTGTGATATATGTCCAAGTTGATCAAACTTGCTTGATTTTGTTCAGGGTTATTGGATGGTGAAGCGTGCTGTTGGAACCAAAGCATGTATCCTGGGCAAAGGAATCGCTTGCAGCTACTTGCGTAAAGATAACTTCCTTGAGGTAATGCAATCCACAGAGTAYTGTTTTCTCTTGTTTGTTGTAGAAATTGCAGCACAACACAATTAGTATTTCAGTACTAATTACATTAGTTTCCTGAAGGGTCTTTTAGGCAGCATCGTCAAGAGAATCTTCCATACAATTTATGGGGAAAATTTCCCCATGGTCRCAGTACTTAAGTTAAACATACTGTGTGGAGGCCTTATTAATTATCATGATACAAAAGCTAGGATGCCTCTCTGACAAACTCCACTCTGGACACAACGAAAAGATGATTGTGTTGTCAAGTTCCAAGTCGCTACGTACTGTAGCAAAGTTGCTCTAATTCAATTCACTTCCTCTAATCCATTCAGTTAATTTTGACGATTGCAGATTGACGTGGATATTGGATCCTCTTCAGTGGCAMGGAGTGCGTGTGGGTTAGTTCTAGGTTGTATGACGAACGTCGTTGTGGACMTTGCGATTCTTATCGAGGTAAATCTCAATTAGGCAACCAGATCATGTCTTCTTCCTGACTCCATTCTAATGGTTATCGATCGCACAGGGGTCTCATATGCAGTTCCCGGTGTTAAAATTCCCGGTGAGTGTCACTTTTCCCGGTGTGTATACACTAGGGAACATCGGGAAAAGTGACACTCACCGGGAATTTTAACACCGGGAACTGCATATGAGACCTCTGTGATCAATGTAACTCTCTTAATTATTCACGCAATTCGTTCAATGTGCACGAAACGATTTGCTCTTAGTTCTGCTTTCACTAGTGCAAAAGGGTGGTTTTAATTGCATGTTGAAATGACATTTTTTGAAAAATGTCATTTCAACCATGTTATGGAAAATTGTCATTTCAACACCCATGTTGAAATGACATTTTTACAATTTTGGTAGATTTTAGAAGAAAAACTGATCTCATTATGTTTGTTTCAATCAAGAATGAAACTAATGTCATTTCAACCAAAAAAATTGATAGATTTTAGAAGAAAACATTATCCCATAACAATTGCCATGGAGAAGACAAGTAGTAGAGATAAATGTGAGTAGGAAAAATTATCTGTGACATACATTTCTTCTTCAAAATAAGGAATGTACCTATGTACAAAGTACATAGATTTTTTAAGTAAAAAAGTCTGCATTTTTTGAAGATTTCAAAAAATAAATCTACACACTTTTGAAGATTTCGAAGAGTAAAATCTAGATTTTTGAAAAAAACAATGAACATTTTTTGAAGATTTTGAAAAGTAAAATCTACATTTTTGAAGATTTTGAAGAAACAATCTACATTTTTTGAAGATTTTGAAAAGTATAATCTACATATTACCAAGATATCAAAAAGTGATATCTACATCATAAATAGATTTTGAAATCTAAAACTTCTTTTTCAATATGATTTCAAAGACCTAAAATGTACATTAAGTCGGTTTTAAAATTTACATATTAGAATGTCATTTCAAACTCAATGTTTTAGTGACATCAAAAATATGACATGTGAAATGACATCCAAATGTCATTTAAAATGTCACTAAAACCACCCTTTTGCACTAGTGTTTACATTAATATTTCATTCGATCGAACCTTCAATATTTATTTAACATCCATTGTCCTTCTAACTTGGTAAAATTTAAAGCTCAAGGGGACTAGGCTAGGGAGCCACCACCTCCTTACCTTAAGTTAGCCCATAACTTTGATGCATGATCGATCATTGTTGTGCGGAAACCTCGCTCTTCTAGCTTACGCATTTACGCTTCATGCATGTGCACCGTAAGTTCTGAAAAAAGTTTAATATGTGAACCTCTAGCTTATTAATTATTACCGTGGAGCTGTATGATCGAGTACCCTGACTTGTCCAGTACAATATATACTTGTCCCGAGTTCCTGCATATATATATTCCGTCCTACATATATTAATTAACTGCTTGCCAAAGCTAGCTCCTCGCTCATGCAGGCCGGACTCACTCCGCTGACCTCCGCTTGTGTTGCTTGTCGATCGCAGGCGAAAGGCGCCCACGAGCTTCCCGAGTACTTGTTGGGCACCGTGAGGATGAATCGAGTCAAGATCGAGGCAGCAGCGGAATTCGATTGGAATGCTTAACTGAAGTGAAGTGAACCGAAGTGAACTTCAGTAGAGATTCCATGATTGCCTGCAAGCAAAGAATAATTCACTTAATGTCCCAAAAGCGCGTGTTTACAAAACCTTGAATCTTCATTCATTTTTGAACATGATAGATTCAATTGCTAATAATGGGAACTATGTAGGGTGATTGTAAGAAATACCTTAATTGTTCGTCTTGTTTACTCCATTACTTCTGAAAATAACAATATSGTCAGAAGTATAGACTTTTAAAATACTTGTAACCCAAGGATAAATAATATAAGCATAATTTGAGTAGGAGAAATAAAAATTGAAAAATCTCAATAAAATACAGTCATTAACATTTTAACTTGTGAGAGATAAGGAAAATAATTTAAATAAATAAAACAAAAATTGTCCATTTGTAATAAATGGTCGTTACAAAAACCACCACCAAAATTGTATGCAAAAAGATCTTTTTGTGGACTTCCATTGGACTCATAGAATAAGATATTTTTAGATTCCTTCATGAAATAGATAAAAAATCATCTCCTTCAAATTCTTTAGAGTGGGTAATTGGTAATCCCTCTAAATCCTACAACAAGATCAATTCATCTTAATTTAAACTCTAAATTCTTTAGATGGACATTCAATAGTAACATAGAATTAAACCCTTGAGGACCAAGTGTCTATTCAAGGGACAATTCAAATTTTGGTAGGTGATGATGAAGAAAGAAACAAAAAAATGTTTCCAAATATTGATACAAAATGGAGACATTCACCCCCATTGTAGAAATGAAAAAAAGAGAATTTGATTAAATGCCACCCAATGTTATATTGCCTTCCAAAAAAATCAATCAATTCGAGCAAATTTTGGCATCTTTTGCTAAATTCCTTATCTATTTCTAAATTAATGTAACCAACACAATGTAGTATGCAATTTCTCTTTAAAGCTAATTTTAGGGGAAAAATCCCATTTTATGAAGAGTCGAAACTTTGCTAATCATTTCGAGAAGTTTGACAAAACAAAAAACACTTTGTTTTAACTACAAGCGCTATTTTCTTGGAATTTGTGCACTTAAAGTTTTGTACTTTTTTCCAAGTATTTTAAATGTTTGTCTCTAATTTTCCACCATTTGGATGTCTAAAACAAAAATTCTTTAATGCACAAGAAATCATCAAAAGATGGCTAGTGTATTGCCAACGACGCTAGCGTGCGAGCTTGGAGCGACGAGCTCGTGAGCTGCGAGCATGGAGCCTTGCCCCGTAACATTGCGGGCACTCTCCCACTTGTTGCGTTGCTCTATAGTTGGTGCATTTGCAATCCTCCGTATAGACCTATTGTTCCTAACCGTTGGATATGCATCCGGATTCTTCGGTGGTGGTTCATCAAACAAGATGGTCTTGAAAATGTTGGACATGGTGAAGATTCTACGTGGTGACAATGTAGGCTGTTCTTGGAGTCTGAAACCTGCATGCTGCAACAACGTCTCTTCTCGACTGAGGTTTGTCCCACTCAAGACGGGCCAAATCTCCGGCACCTCTAGCCAGTCAATGACCCACTTTCGCTTTGAACCTTTGACACATCTTTCAATGTTGTCGCAGTAGAACCAGAAATCAGCTAGAACTTCTCTCTTACTTCCATAGTCTTCTTTTCTCCCTCGATAGGTGGGAGCTGCTGTGCCCTTCTTTCCCTTTGCAATTTTGGTAGTGCATTTGATGTTTGAGATCCTCTGTTGAGCTTGACATCTTGCATTTGACTTGTGGCTAATCCTTGCAATGTGCCACTTGGATGTGTCGCAGTCACTTTCAAAAGCAATGGTCACATGTCGGCTAGGATTAGGGTCGGGCTGTTTACCTAGTTCCTCTAAAGTTAGTAAGGAAGCGGTAGTTGACCTTGTTCGCACACGCGGCTGAGAGAAGTTGATCTTGTCCGATCTATGTGAGTCTCCAGCATCACCAATGGGTACGTCCAGCTTCCTCTTAGTGCTCCTAAATATTTCTTCTCTTTCAAGATGTGGTACCCTAGTTCCCACATCCTCAGCCCCGGGCAGCGTATTCAAAGCTTCTGCTATTTTCTTGGGATCTCCGCTTCGCCTCGCGGCTCTCAACTTTAGCTCCCCCTTGGACGGACCCGATCCAGATGCATGGCCTCTGAGTTATGCACGATAGTTCGTCATCTGCATCTATGACCGAATACTATCGTCGCAAGTTGCATCAAACAAGTTATTGCCTCGCTTTCCCAACATTTGCAGCCACTTATTATGAACGGTCTTTGACAAATTGCAGAAGGGCAAGTCCGTCATTTCTTCTAAACTCAGTTTCTAAGAATGCATCCGAAACAAAAAATGCGTTAGGATTGCAATTCCATTATCAGAATGTGTTCATTAGAAAACATAAAACCGGCACTTCAAAACGATCAGTCGGATCCGACTGTTGGTTGGCACTCCTGTCTTTCCACAACTCTACTTGTTACGGTCAGAACCAAATGGTAAAAATAGCGAACAATTTCAATTCCTTGTACTTTACAGTAAAGTGTGATTGCTTGAACATGATCCAAACATATCAGTAATTACTGAAATGAAATTTTTATTTTTCCAAACTATGCACTGGAGAGATTACGAATTGGCACCCCAAAACCTTCAGTCGGATCCAACTGAAGGTTTAGGCATGCTTCTTTGTGGTCCCTTGTTTGCAACGCTCAAACATGAAAGGAAAAAATTGAAATACTGGGGACCCTCCTGTAGCTACATTTTTTTTTGACCGGACACAAACATGAAAAGAAAAAATTGAAATAGAGTTGTGAAGCAAAAGTTGTGCTAGTTTGAGTGGAGTGAGGTTTGTTGCCTTTAAAATTAAGAGGCAGAGACTTTGACTGACCATAAAAAACGGATGGATTCTTATTTTGCAATGAATTTCGGAGGAAGTGTAGAAAATTGTGTTAACTTTTCATGAAGCTATCATTCGTTATATTCGGAGTTTGTATGAGAAAGTTGTGAGTGTGGAAGCAAAGGAAGATCTGCTGCCTTTCTCTTCTCAAGGCCGAAACTTTGGATGGCCATAGAAGTTGGACAAAGTTTTAGAATTGTTTGAAATTTAGAGGAGAAGTAGATGATTGTATTAGCTTTCCGAAAAGCTATTATTTAGTTCATTTGAAATTGTAGAACAACAATTACACTCATACAAAGTTCAGCTTGGAAATTGGAGATGGAGTTGAAGGAGTTGAAGGAGTTTTGAAGACTTGTGTGTTTGTGTGTGGCTTGTGGCTTTGTAAAATTTATTTTATTATTGCGGGCGGTTTGGTTTACACCAACACTAGCCTCATATTGTGTTGTGGATGCGACAAAGTGAGGGTTAATTGCCCACATGGTCGAAACTTTTATGTTGTTCCCACTGGTGAGGCAAGTTTGCTGGTCACCGTGGGTTTGAAATTTAGGATCCAGTCCTTTGGACGGCTCAGCTCGTGGTATAGCTGTCCCGTTTTACACGTCCGAAGCCTGTGGTTTCTTATCACCCTACCTTAAACCCTTGGCCTTATAGAACCACCACATGATAGGTCAACGAAAAATTGAAGTGAAGATCAAGCGAAGATTGAAGAGAAGATTGAGTGAAGATTCGAGTTTTGTTACTTGCCTTTCATCTACACTCACAACCTGCAGCCAAACACCCCGTGTGTTCCCTTAACGCGCTCCTCTCTACCCAACACCACATTTTGAGAAAGACCTTTCCAGTTGCGCCACTGCAACGTAGCTCAAGTAGAGGGGAGAGAGGCCTTAAGTCGATTGCTAGTGTTCCATGCGAGTAGAAACTCCGAGTGCAAACGTAGTATGTACCGCTTCGAGGAAAAGAAAAAGGCACTGTAGTTTTTATTTCTCATCATCAAAAGCTTTGAAGAAGTCCAGGATGAACAAAAAGAAGGTAGTGTCAAAGACATCTCAGTCCACCCCAGGAGAGTTGAAAAAGTCTCTCCGCTTTGGCAGAGGCAGTAGCAATGTAGAGGATGCAATTGCTACCAGAAATAGAGGACTTGGACAAGAAATTCAAGAGGAATCAGGCGACACCCGAAATGAAGATGAAGACAACAACATCTTGACATTTGAATTTCCTCCTTCTAGGTGCATCCATTACTGCTTGTCATGGCACTAGCCGCCATATCGTGGCATTGGAGGAGAACAAAGACATTTTTGATGCCATCCTCAAGCCGATGAGAAAATCCACTCAGAACGTGGTGGCCACGCCACCTGTACCAGTAGTTGCGGTTTTACAATATCCAGATGACATGCCCGTGGTGCCTCGGAAATTTGTTCGAAGGGAAAAATTCAGTAAGTAAGTTGGCACTTTTAAGTTTTTTTCTTTCAAGTGTGACTTCCACGTTCAACCCTCTAACATATGGCCATTTTGTTTGCAGTCATCCAGGATTGATGTCACCAGATGCAATCATGGAGAAACAAAGTGTTTTCTTTAGTCCGGAAAAGACTTATGACCTGCCAATTTATGCAAAGCAAATGGCATCGGCCTTTGCGGATTTTGGTTGCTCCAAACCTAAACGCCGTAAAAGCAATTATGCGCTAAACGTCTTACAGTTTATAGATGGATCTGCATCTGAGGGTAGAGAGTCTTCAGAGTTGTTGCAGACTTCTGAATCCGCGACCGACCCTACCGCTACATAAACTCATGAGATTGACATATCTCTTGACTCAAACTATTGTATGTTGATTTCTATTATGATTGAATTTGTTGGTTTTATGGCTACATCTCGAACATGGATTCTTCGAATTTGCATATATCATGCACAAAATTTCATAATCTTAGCTTACAACCTCTTATGGGAATTACCTAAATCCTTGAAATGTGGTCGTGCTAGAATTTTTAGAAATTTAACTCTGCATTATATGACCTTTTCACTTTTCTACATCCACGGTCATAGGTCCATCATATGTTTTTTTGCTCTAAAAATTTTCCCGCTCACAAGCTTGCACGCTAGCAACCTTGAGTGTATTGCTAATTTAGTTGATCCTCCCTTGTATTGTAAGGTGACAGATTAAGATAGACCATTTATTTTCTTTTGATATTAATGCATGTACCAAACAAGCTATAGTTCTTATTAGTATATAGGTTCAATTTTTTGTAAAGCAAAAATCTTATTCCAAGATGACTTGAATTTTGCAAATCTTTTTTCACTAAGGAAAAAAGAGTATTTTTCTTTCTTATCAATCTGCAAAAAAATTGATATTTTTTAATTATTTCTTTTGAAAATAATTCTATCCTTTAGGGTTTAAATTTTTAATTAGCCCATCTAGTTTTGTAGGAGACCATCTATTTCAAGTTTCGACTACAAATATATATGGATATTCAATAGTACTCACATTCCTTGCAATAAAAAATGTGATATATATATTTGAAACTAAACTTTTCCCACCCAATTTATCTTAGAATTTGAAAAAAAAAATTGTATGTGTGAGGGAGGGTATCCCGAGAAACTGAGATTAATTGACTGAATCTAATATACATATGTTTGTAGTTTGGTGGGTAGCCAATTTGAATTTGTGAGTGAGGACTAATTGTCGAATTGGCGGGTAGCCACTTTGGAGTTGAGATTTAGTTTGTAATTTGTGAACAATTTGTCTAATTGTTTTGAATACATCAAACTGAATAGACTAATTAATTCTTGAGGGAGGGTATCTCAGTAAATTGTCTTCAGAATTGAGAACATTAATTTAATTGGAATTAATATAAAACGAAATTGATACATTATTTATTGAGAGCTAGTTGACGTGTTTTGAATCCAGTCTAGTTGTAGTAAGCACAGTCTCTGGGTGTGGATCAGACAACTGGTCATGATAGGAAGCTAGGCCAAGAGTCGAGTGGACGGTCATAGAACTATTCGTACACGGCTATAGGCAAAGACTGATGACAAATTGACTCAATCGAATTCCAGTAAAGGAAAGCCAAATGGAAAGTTAAAGCTAAAGAATGGACAAACGTGAAGATTAATAACTAGTCCCAGGGATGTTCTTTTACCATTCATGCTTTGCATACTGGGCAAATTGTTAGAGAATACGGTGTTGATTTGCACATATTAAATTTGTAATTAGGCTAGTAAATAGAGTACAACCTAAAAGAGAGAAAGAAAAGAGGAATTAATTAAGGAATTATTCCCCTAAAGTTTATTGTATTTCGAAGTATATAAATTGGCATTTTGACTAAGTCGATAGTTCATTCATTGCACAAGACAATTTGACAAACACAAGAATATTTGACCAGAGGATTTGACACGAGCCAACCACTATATAGGATTGGTACTGCAAACCATTGTGTCTTATATAAATAGCATTGGGGTTGGACTGTGATTATTTGACAATGAGTGTGGGTTGTTTATTTATCCATCGAACTAAAGCCTAATTTACCCTAGATAAGTGTTTAATTTACGAAAACAAGTGACCCTAGTCACGTTACGATAGACTGATCTGCCTTTACTTGTGGATCTATCCCCCTTATACTACTAATTCTGGATTTTGTTGAATACAGAAAATTCACATTACAATGTACTTATTACAAGATTGGAAGGTCTGTTCAAATACCTAAATACCAATTTGATGGCCTTCAAAAACATGTGATTTAGATTTGCATATGCACTAACAAGCAATATTGTAATATATTGACATACATTGTGGCATGTTTAGCATATTATTATTGTGTATTTTGGTATTAATAAATCACTTCCAGACCTTAGAATGCAATTATTTTGCGACCATTGATGCAATGTAGGATTTCTAACATCTATCATATTTGCAAGAAACTCTAGATCTAGAGGGAYTTTATTATTCAAATTACATGCTTATAGTGACCACATTGTGCTCCTCTCAAATCTTTAGGGTTAACTTCTTACAGTCCTTACAAACCAAAGTGGATTTTGAGAAAATTAAGCATTTAAAATAAATTATTATATTTTATTTTACTTTCTTAATTTTTTCCTTTTGAGATTGGAAGAAAAACACTTCCAAATAATCTAATTTTCATAATGCCACAAAGGTTGGAAAAAAATCATGGTTTTTGTTTTTTAATTTGATTTAGGGCCCAAATTGGGCAAGGAGAGCACATTATCATTTTACTTTGGAAATTTGAATACTTCTTCCTAACTTCAAGCTCTACCATTAGGAGGGAATTGAATCCATCAAGGGGCTTTGAGGTTTCTTATTAATTTTAGTACTTATTGAAGTGAGTATGAAATTGTCTACATCCTCATTTGTACCACCACGTAGGACCACTAAAAGTTGACAGTGGCCACTTGGCACATGAAAATTTGTAGAAGGCATGTGCTAGCCATCCTCTCTGACTAAGCCAAGAAATTGTCGAGATGGATTGGATAATACTAACAATTATTTGAGTCCATCATGCAAATCTTGGCCCATTTAGTGAATTGAGAAAGCTCTTTCAATCTATCAATTTTTTGAATTTGGGGGTTCAATTTTTTCCTAATGCTCAAATTTGATGTCCCTAATCTTTCTTGCAAAGAAAATTTGAATTATGAGCCTTAAAAGTGAAACAAAGCCACATTGCCAAAAGTCCAAGCATCTTAAAAAAAAAAAATAATATGTTTTGTAGGCTTCATTTCAACACACAAACAATCCTCAAACACCAAATTTTTATATAACCTAAATATTAGCCATGAAGAAGATCCGTCAATAATAAATTCTGGAAAACAAATAAAACTGATGAACAATCGTTTTTTAGAAAATTTTGATTTTTTGGCAGTTTTGTGAGTATTGGATTATTTATGACACATGGATCTCTATGAATTGAGTTAATTGAAAACATTCAAAAGTGCCATCTATTCTTCTTTGTAACCATCCAAGTTGACAAATCAAAAATGTTCAAAACAACTAAGTATTTGTGTAGACTATCAGTTGGAATTGGCTATTAGAGCTTTCCGATATTGTTAATTTTGGGGCAAATATGGGTGGACATCATAGATAGAGGTGGACGGAATTGCATTGTCCCACATCTTTTGATAGCTATTAGAAAAGTGTCTCCTTTTCTTAAGGATTAAAATTGTTTATTTACGGTAATGTGGGTAGATGGAGTCAAAACTATAATTGTGAATTATCTTTTACTTGGAAAAAGATGGAAAAAAAATTTCAATTACACCAAAATTTTCCGAAGTGGCCTTATATTTTTTTAGGGGTCAAAACTGAAAATTTTTGAACTTCTTTTGTCAGCCCCAGAATAATGCTTAAACTGTGGCGACCACTATCTCAGTTACAAGATAGGTTGCGACTTCTTCATGTCTTACAATCGATCAGCTTGCCACATTCATGGAAGGATATTCTGGAATGTCGTTTTAGACAATGTCCGAGTGAAAGCAACAGTGACAGCCCTTTTCATTCACTACAGTTCACCGTCCACAACTTCCCAAGAAGGATTTCGATATTGAGATCAATTTACCAGCAAACGGCACCACTCTACAGCTCCAAATTACCGGTAGCATACTGCCATTTCAAAACCCTGCCCGACATTGAGATTTACTTTAACCAAAGGAGCGTCTCATTATTAGAGAAGAGCACACACATGTATTACTTGTACGACCAGCACATTCGGTGCATGATTCAACACTTACAAACCATATACTTGAATATAATCACTGTTTGTGCATTGTAGTCACAAAGTTTGTGATGTTCTACAAACATAAGTATAGAGCAGAAAACTGAAAAGGGAACCAGCGATTGTCACAAAATGYCCTGCAATTATCACTAACTTGRCATMCTGCTAGATACGGTCATAATCTAGGCTRTGGAATCTTATGAACGAGCCTCACATAAAACCTACCCAACAGGTCAAGCAAAGTCATCAAGTCAAGTGACAATCAATAGGTAGCAGGTCCACATATAGTGCCGGTAGATATCGTGCGTATTTAATAGAATCAGAGAAAATCAAGATTATGAGCTACGATCGCACTGCGCTGCCATTACTCGCTTCCGGGAGGATGGTAAGTCGCCTGACTGCCGTGACAAAGCTCCTGCCATTTTCAACATGGGCACATCTCATCATGGTGAAGAGCCAACATCAATTGGTACGGCCCTCTCTAGACAAAGATACATTGTGATATATGACGTGCCTGCATGTCCTGACATCGAATGAGCTGCACATCAATAATATCCTCCAGGACAGATGAAAAGAAGAGCCGTCCTTGTAACCTACCTGTACGGCTCTGCACCAACATGCCTGGTGGAGCCTTCAGCATTCTGGTACACCAGCCGGTCCTTGAAATCTGGTGTAGAAACGCTGAACATGTCACCCAGACGGTCGTATATTTCATCATAAGAGCGGAAGTTTGAAAGGTCAAGCGTCCTTCCCACTTCATCACCCTCCCTGAACACTTTGCAATGATGGAGCGCTTCATTCAACCCTACTCTCTCCCTGTCAGCAGCTTGGTCTTTGAACCACTTCAAGCTGCCCACCTCACCCCCGCTTCCAATTGAAAGGTCTGACCAATGGCCACTGTTGTTGTCGTTCTGTCGGTACCGAGACACAGCTCCATCTCCCCTATTGTTATTGAACCCTCTCATCCTGTCCCTGTTCTCAAAAGTGTTGTCAGAGGATGAGTTGCTGGTGGTAGATACACGCAAGCCATCACGGAGGAGAGGACCATCCGACGAGCTGTTTCCCGATGCCGCACACTGCTGCTGCTGCTGTGGCTTGGAAGTGCAAGTGGGGTCGATGGACTGCCCGAAAAGGAAAAACGAGGTGGAGGTCGTCTTGGTAGCAGTCGTATGGTTCTCTCCCTGCTGGGAATTCGCAGCAGCAGCAGCAGCAGGCAGAAAGCTACTGACTGTGGTTTGTGATCGGTGCTGCTGCTGTCCATTGGGCAGGAGAGAGAAATGGTGGTTGTTACCAGAAGGAGAATCACTCAAGAGGTCCCGAACAGGGGGAACCTGCTCATTGTAGTAGTTGTCGCTWGGGTACTCTCGAGGATGTTTGTAGTTACTATTCCGGAAATCCATGGTTAGAAGCCCGTTAAAGCGATCATGCCTGGCTCCCTGCATGCCTGCAGAGACGTCGTCTAAGAGTGCAGGGCCCCCCCATGGGGCGGGCAACTGTCCCGTAAAGGTGCTGGTGGAGCCTGCTAAGGGCAGGCCGAGCAGCCCCGGTGCCTGCAGCTGCAGYTCCTGAGGCTGAACAGCACGCAGTTTCTTTTTGGGTAAGGAGAAGGGGGGCAACTGCATTGGCAAGGTGGCCACGAGCTCCACCTGCCAGGGACTCACACGACTCACACCCTGCAGTAGGTCTGGCTCGTCCCAAGTAACCTGCATTTGCCGCGATTAGGTTAGCAACTGAGGTCACTAAAACACGATAACGTCTCCTATTGACTGACCCCTCTTACAAGCAGCAACACTCTCTTCCACTAAACTTAGTTCGCAAGTTGGTGAAAGGATGGGTAGCCTTAAATGTCTACGGTTACTGATCTTCTGATGGACATAGGATTTTCTATTGTCTCTACAATAGTAGTCTACAACCTCCCACGTTGAAGTTGAACGATTGCACTACAACCTCCCACGTTGAACGATTGCACAAGAAATTCAAACACAGAGAAAAAAAGGTAATCTCAAGATAGTTTGGCTATTGTTATCCAAAAAAGGTAATCTCAAGATAGTTTGGCTATTGTTATCCACAGAATGATCTCGACAGTGGGCTTCGATAGTGATCCCGAAATGAAATCGACATTGACCCCAAAGCTTGCAACATTCAATGCAATGGAACACCCAAGGAGAAGCCACAGCTGGATTAACATACCTGTAATACGCGCCATGGAGAATTGGGCCAAAGGAGGGGATCAGCTGGCTGAACTGCAGCGATAGTTCCCATAAACCAACTGATCCGTGAAGAGTCCTCGGTCTCAAACGCCATCTTGAAACGCATACCTGCATACCATGTGTGATCTAGAGCTTGTTTTACCAGAGCAGCTTTCACACAGAACTCGGCTGTGCTGGCACGTGGGTAATACACAACCTCAAATGGCTTTCCAGCCACAGCCAGTGAAGCAGCCTCTAGTACAGATTTTGCAGTGACGCGGGCACGGTTTCGTGCAAAGCTGCTTGTAGTTGATGGGCCCTGGCTTCCAGATCGAATTCCATTGCTTAACCCACCGTGGCCATTGTCACCCATTCCACCAAAAAAATCTGAAAAACTCTCGGTACCCTTGACCTCCCAACGCGAGGCCCGCATAGCTGAAGTTGCACTGGCTGACGAGTGCCAAGTGGAAGTGTCGCCACCACTGGTACCTCGCATCGAACGTCGCACACCTACACAGAGCTCACCGGAAGCACTGCGCAAGAACACAATCGCGTCTCCTGCCACTAACTTCTTCTGATTCACAAATGTGCTCCAGCCTGTTGTCAAAAGATGTCGCCTAGGTGTACCCCTGTGCACCACACCAGGTATAAATAATTATGTTCACCAACATTCACCAACATTCCTCATTGTCGTCAAAGGAACAGGTGACGGACAAGCATGTCAGGTAGAGGATGCTTGAACCGTAAGRGGTCTGATCCCGTTTCCTACTTTRACAGACACCTGTCACCAGCAGTAACTCATCTCTTCCAGCACTTTGGGTCGGCCTTCCAATAGCAGTTGGGTGTAACGACTTCGCTATATATCTACGGCCATTGATCCTTGARTGAAAATACGGTCGTCTACTATCCCTTCCCTGATGGTCTAAAATCTCCCACTCTGAAGTATTGCATAAGCAATTCAATATGCAGAGATTATAATTTGATCTCAATCAAGTCTGACTCTTATAATACCGTCCACAGAGTTGTACACCGATCTCATACATATTGTTTTATATGACATTAGAAGTGAAGTTCGTAGAATTCTCTACCTTAATCCATTGGGTCCCAGGTCATACCTGTAAATGTGCCGAAACTTCCAGACATCTCCGTGAACATCCTTCGCCAATACAGTTTGTACAGGGGGATCAATGGAGTAATCCAGTGGAGGAAAGATGGTTTCGGCACAGTAGCGGGGAACAGAAAATCCGCCCCCATTATTGGCATCGCTCTGGGTGAGAGTTTTAGCAAAAGAAGCTGGTTTCTCAGGAGGGGGGGAGAGCGGGAAGTCCTCCAAGCGGTCATTGGAGAACGGGAGACCTTCAGGCTGCARGCGCATTCGAGCAAACACTTCATCGGTTTCAGTATCAGCAAGGAAATTGACTGAAACAACGCGACAGGGCACCGTTCCTGAAGGACCCAACGACTGGGGGAAATCAGGAGTTGTGGCAGCCTGCTCTCCATGCCCTTGAGGAAAGTAGATGACCTTCGCACCCACAGCCGGCAGCTGCACCATGCCTCCAGCACAAGCATGCCATAGCTGGGCATCCAAACGTCCCACACTCTCTCCAGACCCCACACCCCCTCCAGTGTCATCGTGTTTYTCCATTTTCACACTCATCGATAGCCGAGGGCCAGGCCCGGGCATTCCAAACCAAGACACGGGGAATTGCGGAGGAGCAATTGCGACTGATTTTAATAGCGTACTGGGAAAGTTTTGAATGTTGTAACGACTCTGCAACAGTCAGATCTGCCGCAGAGCTAGAGTGCATACATATTGAACAGGCAYTTCATCGTGACTTCCAGCCACCAAATCGTCTGTGTTCGACACAGTTCGCAACATAAAAGATCTAAGCCTTCCTGTGCTTGCATCTACTCCAACTGCTCGATCCCAATTTAATACCTGAGGTATCAAAGATTAAAATAGCCTTACAGGAGATACTAGCAAACGAATTAGCTAGAAAGCATAATTTATGATCCTAAACGCCCACGTTCACATCATCTAGCTGTAGCATCAGTGTTCGCAAGTTTCTCAAAAGCTACATACCAATATCGATCACGCATTAATCTCATGAAAYTATACGCACAATTAAGCTTCATCGGGCGTTCACCTCCATAGAAAGTCTCGCCAAATTAAAAACGAAATGTCTCGTACCACCAAGTTATTGGTCATGTTCCCTCGATCCCGCTCTCGTCTCTGATTACAGAGAGAGAGCTTCGATCACCTAGCATAGAAAGAATGGCAAATTATCCGAGCAATCAAATCATAAGACTAGACTACATATAATCGCGGGTGCAGAACCGACGGTAACCTCCTGAGGTTACTSATGCCAACATGGGCACCCGGTGTAAGTTACAACGACCWAACGAGCACTTGWAAGCGAAGATACATCGCGACACTTCGTAAAACGCAGCGTTGAGAGCTTAGCTAAACAGTGATCAAGCTGATAGTTCTTTCCACAAGGTCCTTGCAGTATAACATATAAGATTGACAGGACGATGTTGAACGAAGAGAAGCAGCAGACGTTCTCAAGCTACCTCACCCTCGGAAGCCCCCAATTATCATCCAGTAGCAGCGATCAACACCGATAACATGCTCAAGAGAATCGGAACAAGCAGTACGGAAAACCGCATCAAACATTTCGCAGGTAAACAGCAAGGGAAGAGTTCACACGGTTCTCTCTAAAGGTAGAACCAGACATCTGCCGAGAACCAAATTATATATCTGATTGGCACAATTAAAAGCTGATCTGGATCCAAACCTTGCTGACGACTGGTTTCTAATCAACTTTTCTGGACTTCCACGGACTAGGATCGGCCAATTGAACTAGAAGCGCAGGATCGAAGGCGAGCTGGTCTCGGAGCCAGATAGTCTCGCAGATCACAAACCGCAAGAGACATCTGACACCACCACTAATACGTCCTGACATCGYCAAAAGATTCCATTAGCGAGGTCACTCCGTATGAAATTGACAAGTTATACGACCAAAGTGCCAAGTTGAGGATCTAGCTGAAACTCACCACAGATCGGATGCGCACACATCAACTTGAAGCCTGCTCTTGCTGTTAGCTYGAAGGGCACTCTCAGTCAACCTTTCTTCTTCAGACAGACTTCAYCRACTCACGTCTCTTCGTCGGATACTCCAAATAAGAAAATTCTTGCCACACAAGACGTACACTACACATAAAGCTAAGACAGACACCAGACCCAAGTTTGCGAGACCGACAAAGCTCCAGTAACCCTAGAAAGGCAAATGTACACAAACCTCGACAAACTTACCCAAATTGTGCAGATGAGAGCAACACACAAGAACAGAACAACGGAACAGTAGAGCCCGAACCTCAACTGAGCTCCGAAACAGAAGCAGATGCGAATCAACAGTGTAGGCCACCCAATTTTGAACCTACGCCCCAAACTCCCTYCCCTTACCCCCAACCCAGCCTTCTCACGCCACAAAGACACAAACAGATACAGCAACCCTACACGACACTCCCGTCACCAACACAACCTTCCAAGACCCACCCAATTCCCGGCACGACCTCTCTGCTCTCCGCAAGGACGGTGRGTCAGGCTMCCACGATGGTCCAGACGCCCCCCCTCACGCATGCGAATGTACATTCGAACGTGCAAATCCAGTCACCGCACACACCAAACCCCGACACACCCTCCCATTCACTCACGTACAACAGCCCCAGTCCTTTCTCTCTCACCTCCTCTCTCCTCAACGCCGTCACACCTCTCTCTCTCTCTCCCTCTATCTCGAAGATCGACTACACACAAAACCTCGTACATACACCAGAGCTTCGCTCGCTCCACTCTCAACCTGGCGGGTGGGTCACACAGCAAGGTCGGATAGCTGCTGCTGATTTGAGCAGCAGCTATGGAGGGAAGCTGTGAGTACGAGAGGGATGGATGGGATGGCGGCCATGTGGGGTCCTCCGTCGTCCCCTGCTCCTCCACCACCACCCCTCCTGCCCAACCCTGCCGCTGCTAAGCTAAGCTACTAACTGCCTCCCCTGCTGCGCCTGTCCGGATGATTCTCCAGCTTGTAGAGTTGCTGCAAGCGGGGGCGACGCTGGATGAAGCGAAGCAAAGCTAGGTTAAGTTAAGGACAGGAGGAGGAGGCGAGTTCTTCCGTCCCTGGAGGTCGCTTGTGCGGTCTTCTTGTGTTGTCTGTCTTTCCCTGGTGCTTCTGCAGGCGGTGCAGCAGCAACTCTGCCACTTCTGTCCTTCTCTGCCACCCCTGCGGCATTTCTTTACTGTACGAACATGACCCGCCAGGCTAAGCTAATGTAAGCTAAGCTAAAAGCTAAGCTTAGAGGAACCCTCGCTCTCTCACACACTGGGGGAGTGGGGGGAGCCTGTGTGCAACCCGAGCAGCAGGGCGTTACCCATCTTTCCTTACGACTTCCACTACAGAACAGCTGCCAGGCTGCATCGACGACAGGTACAAGACACACCAGCCCCCCACCCCCACCTCACCCCCCTGCTGGAAGGGGAGGGGCGGGGCGAGACGGACCGGGACGGGTGGGACGGGGACAGGGGAAAGGGACGGCATGGTAGCCTGTGACCGTGGTGGCGGCCTTGCCCATGTGATTATTTAAGAGCTTTRAGGGAGGATTACCTTTACTTTGAGGTTTAACCCCCTAAATGCCTCAATCCTTTTCTGATATTTTGCACATTTTTGCATATCTTTGTACAATTTCTTGAAATGGATCACTAAAGAAGGTTGTTTTTTCAAAGATTCAAGTATCATATTGAATTAATGGAAAGTTGATTGATCTAAACAACACCTACTAGCCTTCCATTCATCGTCAAAAATATAGACATCAAAGTGCTTAAGAGTTAACGTATTAACCCGTATTAACCACCTTAGAGATCATCTTTATAGGTATTCTATAGATCATTTGTTTAACAAATCCAAAGAGCACTTTTCTTTGGAAGTAAAATTAGAATGCATGACTTCTCTTTTCCTTACAAAATCTCAAGAATGAATATCTACACTTATGTCCTATATAGAAGGATTTTCTATCATCTATCAAACAATAAATGTTGACATTGCCATTCAAGGATCAACAAATGAGATAGCCATGTCTTTAATTGGAACTCTGGTTTGTTACGTGATATTTGGCTTGTGGAGGGAAGTGCTAATGAATATTGTATGGATATGTTAGATTTTTGACATGTAAAGACTTAGATGATTGTATTTTTATTTAATATCCAAAATCGACCATTCAAAAAATCTATACACGTAAATTCTTAATGCAAATTTTTCMTGTTACACCAAATAAATAGTGAAATTAGGTGGACTTTACAATTAGGTTGTTTTACCCCAAGAAAGTTACCCTACAAGCCATCAAAGTGAACAAATGTTTCTACAAATATTTCCATTTGCACACATGGAGGTTTAAGAGTTCCAACTACACTACGAACTAATTCAAAAGTAGTGCATTCTGGTATAGTTACATTAAATAATTATATAGTGTGGAATGTCAAGAAACGAGTGAGGGGCAACCTAATTTCACTATTTAGTGTAATTTATTAGATATGGATATCCAAGTGGAAAGATGACATACAAATGTATTAAAGCATAGCCTAACTATATTCACATGATTAAAATTAATTTTTGTAAAATAGGAATTCTATCAGAAAGGATAAATATATTATTTTTATATCCAACAGATGGATGGAATGAGGATTTCAAATCTATAATTCCACACATCCACTATCCTACAACAACCCACACAAATGCTAAAGATATCCATCCTTTCTGAGAAAAAAATTCAATATTTGCAATAATGTTACATAATTATTTTCAATTCATTTTAAAGGAAATTTGAAAACCCTATAGCCTAGCTAGTTTCAATTTTTGATAAATTAACAAATGTGAGATTGTTCTCTCCACGCCATGTTTAAATTTTTCAATAATTTTTTATTTTGAATCCTAATATACCAAAAATTTGAAGACCCAAAGCCTAACTAGTTTCAATTGTGGTATTAACCTTCGAAAAGCCCTTCGGGTTTTTCTATATGACTTCTATTTAGTCTTAGAACTCTTCAATTATGATTTTATATAGGAATTGTAATACATTGTCATTCACGTACTATCATGATCATTATCCCTTGAACGCCACGGCAAATGTTTTGTGTCCTCTTGATGACAGAGAATCAAACCGTGTAGGAGAGAATTGCAACTTTTCATCTTTAGTATTAGGAGGGGCAAGGAAAGATCTTTTCTAGTACTTTGACTTCCAATGAGTATGTTTGGCTTTTCAAAGTAGACAATGTCACATGTATAAAAAATGCATGACTTCCTCGGCCACCGGTCCGTCCTTCAAGGATAAATTTACTTTGTATTGAAAAATATTTTATCAATGTTTTTTTTATCAAATATCACCATATTCGTAAACCACTCCCAGGAATTTCCCCGTACATTTGCGGGGAGGGTTCTGAGGCATAATGCCTAATTGCGCCGGTTTTCTTGCTAATCGGGCATTACACATTATTCATCCAACTTTGATTTTTCATCCTTGATTTTTCATCCTTGATTTTTCATCCTTGATTTTTCATCCTTGATTTTTCATCCTTCTATTCGTGATTTACGTCGGGCAATGGCTCTTTGTCGTCGGGCGTTTTGGGAAATAACAGGCCTCCTCGTCGGGCTCCGCCCTCCTTCTCGGGCATTGCCCTATACATAATATAATATACATCCGCAAAGGGCTTTCACGCTCTTCTAGGGTTGGAACAAGAGCGTGGAAACCTTCTCTTTGCCCCCAATGTTTCAGTTTTTCAAATAATTTTCAATTTYAAAATCCTAACCGAAGGGAATTTGAGACGGAACCCTAAACCACTGCGGTAAGTATGTAATAAGTTAATGTTTGTAAAGTCCAACCCTAACTTACTGGTAAACTTACTGGTAAACTCACCAGTTACTATCACTCCGCCRCTGCAGGCCCTCCGGCCCTGCCTGCGTTGAATGTTCTGGTAAGTTAACTAACTTTCTCCGTCTACTCGCTGGTGGTGGGATTTGGAATTGATTCCATGTGCTTTCTTCATTCATGTGTGGGGTCGGTCTTGGGTGCTAATTAAGTTAGTGCAACTTAGTTTTAATTAATGGAAATCTAGGTTCATTTTGGATGCAGAAAATTAATGAGGATCATTCGGGAGAAGAAGATACAAAAAAACTTCCAATAAGGTAAGGTGACATAACATAAATCCTGATGGGTTGTAATGAACTATAGTAACTTAATATGCTTGTACCTTATTGAAAAAATAATATTGATACCCCCTTTTTCTTGCCCCTTTTAAATTCACACCCGCCGGCTACAGTACAGTACTTTTATTTAAAAAAAGAATAAAACAATAACAAKAATAATAATAACATTGATACCCCATGTCCTTCTACAGTACAGTAGTAATCTCWACTACAGTATTCACTTGTATTATTTATGAAATTATTATAAGTTGGAGAGACTGAACTGACTCGTTCTCCAACAAGCAAGTGGCAGTCCGGTCTGTGTGTCATTTTTTTATTGTTGGTTTCTTTTGGACACTAAAGATTAATAATATTCCACACTCTCAAGGCAAAGGGAGGAACTGAAACTGCAACCCTAAAAGAAGGAAGGAATGCCTGGGTAAGTATAACATATTAATAAACACAAAAAAATGGCCTGTGCTCTTAATAAGTTACTGGGTGAGTGGGTGCCAATCATAGACGGATCTTCAATCAAACAATATTTTTTGGTATTCTCTTCTTTTTTTTAATCTTAATTTTTTTTCTTTTAAAATTTAATTTGAACACTACAGTAGTACTACTACTGGCTGTACAGATATAGGACCCAGTTTTAGAAGCTGCCCGAAATTCTGGAAGCATGTTTTCTTTGCAATTTCTCATCCGTCTTTGGTGCAGTCACAAGAAATAACTGCCCTGCTGACTGGCTAGTATTCTCTGAGTTTTGAGGAAAAAGTAAAAGGTTCCCCCATACTTCTGAAATTGAGTCCTATTGCTGTGTGGCCCCTAATGCCGTGGGTAACTTTGTTGAAGCATGAATCTCTTCAAAGGCACTAGAGTAGTACCCCTGAGCCAGGGTTTTTTCAGGCAATTAAATGCCCAATTTCTTAAAAAAAATAGAAAAATAGTCAGCTTCAAGCCTATAGGTAAAAAAGAGGGTAAATGTGTTAAAAATGCCAGACTATAATCATGGTGTGGCATATTGTTGCCACAATGTTTTCAAAACATCATTTCATCCATCGTTTAAAGCTAAAATAAAGAAAAATTGCATAGAGAAATTACATATTCAAAATTGCATACTCAAAATTGGCCTCTTTCAATTCAAGCCTCCAAAATGAAGGAGCCATGATACTCTAAACCTTCTTGAAATAAAAGCCACTTAACCAATTGTGTGAAAAAAAAAACGTGCCTTGAGCCGTTGCCACAACCAAAATAAGAGTGTAAGTATTCTTTAACTTTTCAAAACCAAAATATAATTAAAAAATTTGTAATTTTCTCATTGTGAGTTGGAGAGCCACAAAACAAAGTCCATGCACCCGTCCTTGCCAAGCGCTTTCTGACTGTACTAGCAACGCAATCTGAGAGATCTCAATGTAACAAACAAACAAAACAAACACACAGACAAACTAACTAATTAACTAGCTAGCTAACTAACTAACTTAAGGTATGGATTCTTCATTCAATTATAAGTTTCTATGAGGAAGGTGGCTATGAACCCTTTTTGTTGAAATGGATGAGATGGGAATTTTGTTTCTATATTGTAKTTTATTTTTATAAACAAAAATAAACCTATGAACTTTTGATTGATGCTTGAAAATGTCAAGGAGACTCTCCCTTCCACCCCCTCTCTTAAATTTGTTCATAATTTTTGATTGGAGGTTTGAAATCTCAATTGGATTTTTGGAGATGAAACTTTACTTAATTTCCCAACTTTTATGAGTTCAAAGTTTTCTGAAAAAAGTTATTCTACTATGCCTAAATGAGGTCTAAAATTTTACTTCAAGTACAATTTATGCTTCAATTTGACTTAACTATGTTCCTACTAATTCTAATTTACATATCCCTCAATGTCTGTTCTACTTCCTACCACCCCATATGTATATTGAGAGTTTTCTTTTCATTGCAAACCACCAATTATGGATGGCCTCCTAATCAAAGTGAAGGAATTTAGATGAGATGAAAACATTTCTTTTTTAAACTTAGAGTTTATTCCTATAATGAATCAAGAACAAATGGGTGGAAGCCGAGTTTATTCCTAGAATGAATCAAGAATAGACGGGCGGAAGCCGAGGGCAAGCCCTGGAGAAGAATGTAGAGAACCACAACAAAGAATTAGAACTAAGCTAATAATTTACATGAACAATCCACAAGTTGGTTTCTTTAAGTGCCAAGTAACCACTATACTAATGCGGGTTCCAAAGAAGGAAGTGCAAAGCCAGGTGTTGTCAAAGTTCCAAAGGAATTGGTGTGCCTTGGCTAGGGTCCTTGCACAAAGAGAGGCCATCCAATATCATGATGTCCTACCGTGGTCTACGATGGACTCCCAAATGAGGTGTTCTTGCTTGGTCTGCTAGTAGACTTCTTGATTGAAGACCCACGCATTCCAGCCTACCCAACACATCCAAACCACGGAACTTCTAAGTAAGGACCAAATGGTGGTTCTTGCCTAGAGCTTCCTAGGGAGTCCGGAGCCTAGGAGGCACTGTTGCTAGGTGAGGTTGGGCCAGTAGCCTTCTTCCGTGGGTACCTCATGTGAAAGGTAAAGTACAAAGATTGCTTGATGATGAAAACATTGAGTTCAATGAACTGAATCCCACTTTGTTTCAAATTGCTATTTTGTTCACAGTTTTAATTGAAAGTACTTAATTAACCATTGACCCCGCAAGTGATTGATCCACTGAATCTAGGAACACAAAAAATCATTTGGGAACGCTAACTTTGTGAGGTGAGGGAAACAGATGACGGGCAAGGGCGAGTGCCAACAAAATGCAACGAAATTCAACCACGCAACAACAACTCAAATTACAAAGAATACACGCAAAACAACAAAATTCACAAGAAATGGTGGAATACTAGCGAATCAGGCACCAAACCCTATTGGTGACCCAAATCAATGGGCCTCGTTTTCCAGTCAACGGCGCTCCATTGACGACTCTAGGGAGCCTCCCATATTTTTCAAATACCATCAACAGTCTACAATTAGCGCCATTTGTAGCTAATTTTTGAATTTGATCAACGGTATTAGGGGGGGGGTGATTGTTTATTCTTCAAAGATCCAATGGCTCAAGTTATTTGATGGCCGAGGAAGGGTGTCACAGGGTTGTGACGCCTCTTTTGGGGTCATTGTTTTCGGGTCATTGTTTGATAGAAGGTAAATAAAATTTCAAATGCTATCATCAGTCATTCCTCACACTTGTCTTTGTATGGGAAAAAATCTGATTTTTTTTTTCAAAATGCAACAGCTCAGACCACTAATTATGCCTGTCCTAGACAAGTTTACCTTACATAGATGTATTCAAAACAATGAGGTCGCCCCACTTGATTTCGTGATGATTCACCAAATCTGAACTTCAATTTATTTTTATTTTTTTGTTTCATTTACCTAGGACAATTCATAAGAAACTAGCTTGCATTTGATGATTAGCATATGAACTCAATGGTGAACATCCTACCCTATTTTAGTAAGTATATTGTATTCTGGGAGTCCAATATGGTACTCYACATACGATTTTGTACACAATTTTAAGTGTGAAGATCCATACTTGCATTTACTGGCAATTCGTATCATAACAAGAGGAAGTTTTGCACTCACAAAAGCAACATGTGTGATTTGTTTTTAATGCAAGGGGGATTCTTCCTTTTATTAGAAAAAAAAGAAGCTACATGTGAGGAAGTTTTCATAGGTCTTTACTCAAAAATTGACATTCTTCCGTATGAATATTTTCTTACATCATTTCCAACAACCTTTTCATGCTAGGTTTTAGTGCATAACACTCCCTCCATCCAATACTAATCTTCATGTTGCACTTGTGAGATTGCAAATCGGTCAAATTTGACTTTCAATCACTATCTAGGACCAACAAAACAACTTTAAGCAATAGTTCCCCTTACATCCATGCAATCATCAATCAAAATACAAATGAAATGGTTGGCCGGGTCAAATCAACAATGTTTGTTCTTATTCTTTGCTTCTCTTTGAGTGTTGCCTTATTCAAGAAAATGAAGCTTTGGGAGGCAAAACATAGGCCCACACATGGTCTTTGGCCCATACTAAATGCTCATAAAATGACTGCCTCACACTCAATAAGCAAATGCCCATTGGTGCTCTCAAAAAATGTTCAAAAAATTAAAAGGTCTTTAAAGTATTATTTTAAGACTTAATCCGGAACATTTTGTCCAATAGGAAGATCATTTTTGAGACATAGGTAGTAATTCATTAATAAAAATGACAATAATTTTCAGCTATAGCTTAATTCAAGTGATGACTATTAGATTGGAGCTAGAAAATACATTCTTTTACACACATTTGAGCAAGTAGGGTCCATTTGTGATGGAGATGAGTGACTAAAAAGAATGGAATGAAGCCATACATACGTGCACAAAGTTGTATAATTTGAAGCCACAACTACTTTGACATTGTTTTGTCTATSATTTCATCTACTATGCATTAGATTCTCAAGGAAACAACCGTTTTGGTGTTTTTTCATATAAATCTTCATCCATAATGCGTCTTCATTCCTTCACTTTAAAACAAGATCCGTTTGTGGCATGTTCATTCGTCTACAATGCAATAGTTCTTTAGCCCTTTGAGCTTTGTTCCCTTAGGCTAAGATGCAATACGGGGAGTGCTAGTATGTGAAATTATGTCATTTTTGTAAATTAAAAAAAAATTACATGTCATCTTGCAATTGGTGTGAGGTGACGTGGACCCCCAAAAATTTGACATGGAAATTCAATTTCAGCACTTGTGTGCTTTATAGGACCTTCTTGTACAAACAATCCTTCCCACTTGCTTGTTGAGTCTTGATCGATTGTCTAAATTGTATAGAATAGACTGAATCTACCAATTCAAAAAAAATAATTAAAATCCAGTAATCTATCGTGCTCAAGTCCATCACTATTGTGCCCTATTATGATGGCACAACTAATATAAATATAAAAGTAGTTTTCTAATTTTTTTAATTTGTAAAAACTTCAAAATTTATAACCATTTAACAAATTGGTTGCTACATAGTAATGTAAACCCCAATTTGTGGAAGGAATGTTAGACGAAGGTTTTTATCATGAAGAGTACAAGAAAAAACACATCACCAAACTCCATCATATCAAGTTTGGATGCTTCAAGGAGTTTCATCCTATGTCTTTCACAAACTTCGACTCCTAGTTTGTCATGCACTGTACACACTTTACCATTAACCCTTAAATGTTGAGGTCAACGTTTTGTGTCTTGATGGATCATATGGATTTGTTTTTGAATAGGACAGAAGTGTAAATATTCATCCTCAAAATTTTGTATGAAAAGGGGAGATCTTCTACACTAAATAGTGAAGTTAGGTTGCCCATTGTTAATTTCTCGACATTCCTCACTCTATAAATATTTATTGTTAATGTATGAGAATGCACTAATTTTGAATTAGTTATTGGTGTAGTTGGGACTCATGAATCTCCATGTGTACAAATGCAAGTATTTGCAAAAATATTTGTCGACTTTGATGGTTCATAGAGTAACTTTCTTGAGGTAAAGCAACCTAATTGTAAAGGCAACCTAATTCCACTATTTAGTGTACAATACCTTGACTCCCAATGAGTGGTTTTGGATTTTTTTTGAACCAACAATTTTACACGGTATCAAAATGGATGATTTCCACGGTCACCAATCCGTCCTTCAGGGATTAAGGTACGAGATTCTAAAAGTGAGCAGGCTCTAAAATGGAGCATCGTTTTAAATGTATACATTTTGTACATGTTGTTTTTTCGTAGCCTTCAGTAATGTACAACCCATGTACATTTTAGGAGGTACATGCTCCATTTTAGAGCCGTCTGCCACTTCAACTTCAAAATGTTATAACTAATTCCACAAAGCTCCAAAAAATATGAAACAACTTGGGTGAGATCTCAATTCCACTTGTCTTCTCAGGAAAATTTACTGAAACATATTCCAAGACGTTTTACCTCCCCAAAATTCAGTCCCAACTCTTAGATGCTCCATTGTAGAACCTCCCACCTTAATAACTCGATCATTGATACCCAAATGTGAAAGGTGCAAGTGATGTCGGTCGTTCATTCTTTTGTAATCCTAATACTTGAAAAAAAAAAAAGAGTGTTACAAAAAAATTCAAGTACACTCACTGGCTGTTGTGGACCTGTCCTAGGCTTGAAGTGAGCGTGGACTCGTCTCTTTGTCTTTTCTTTTCTTTTTCCCCGTAAAAGAAGAAAGAAAGAATGTCGCTTCCGCCCTTTAAAGAGAAAAAGACAAGACTGTGTCAAAGTAAACCCCTCCCCAGAGAGTCCGGGCTTGCTCCCTTGCTTCTGATAGAATGCATGATGTGGGTGTTTTGTCCGTCTGTGATCATTACAAACATACGAACTTACCAATGGGAACAGGCCCAGGGAGCAGGATATCTAATGTCAGCAGCTTGGGGTACATCATTGCACATCAGTCCAAACAACGGGGGAACTTACTAGTAACTTACAGGAACTTAGTTGTCATCATGCACAGTCACCAGTTGGTTGTGCACCGGGGGCCCTTTGCGTGGGTACGTACGTTGTTGCCATTGTTGGGGGATCCATCAACCCTTGTTAACCCCTAAATGCCCGAGGCAGCAAAATGTGGTGTCGACAAAACTTTGAAGTTGAAAAACATAACTAAGTTGCTACGGCTCTCGTCTTGGCCTTCGACCGGGTTTGGGTTCCCTTTCATTCTCCTTGCTGGTTCCCGTGGTTATGTGTACTTTTTCCTTATCAATGGAAAGTGTCCATGTGTTTCAAGAAAAAAAAAAAAAAATTAAGTTGCTATTTTTAGTATTTAGTATTTTTGGTAGATACCTATTAAGGTCTAGCTTTAGCAGCAAAAATTTCATCTAGACAAAAAATGACTATGATTTTTCTATTCAAGATTTTTTGCAAGGGTACCTTGTGTAATCTTGGCTTTTCCTAGAGTTGAGGGCTCTTGAAAATGAGCCTCAAATACACTATATCTTGGAGACAAAATAGCATAAGAAATTCATTTAAGAAAAATGTAGAGTAGATTTTGAGAAGCTATAAATTGATTGGGGTTGTATAGGCTGGGCTTGTAACTTCATGTATTTTGATTGACAAACTTTTTAGATTCACCATGCGAAAAGTGGATTGAAATTTTTTTGTAGTTTGAGAACACATTGGAAAAGAAAACATAACAATATCACTTTTTCTTGTAGTGCATATTTGAGGCACTAGGGTGCTTAGGGGTTAATTGATGTGGCAACTTTTTTCGGGTTGACTTTTGACATAGAATCTTTTCATGTAGGATAGAAGTGCAATTGTTCATTGATGGAATTATGTGCGGAAAGGGGAGATCATACATAGTAGTTTGACCTCTCTTGAGTATTTTTATTATTATTAAAGTCGTTGATGTCATACAATGCTAGAAGAGATGATTTCCACAATCACCAATCATATGTTCAACAATTAGGGAAGGTTGTCTTTTTCAACATTCAAGTATTACATTGGATGAATGAGAAGCTAGTTCAATAATACAATGCCAACAAGCTCTCTGTTCATTGTCCAGAATACAAACATTGGAGCACTTAAGGGGTTATGTATTTCTAGTATATTTTCACTAAAAGTCCCCTCAAAGATCATTACTTATAATCTTGTGTCTAGGACCATAATTAAAAACACACTTAAAACACCCCTTTCTCTTGTAGTGATTCTTATTTAGAATTTTCAGTTTAGAATTCTCAAATTTATTCAAATATTCAACAAAAAATGCCAACTCTAATGACCATACACGATAACATGTTTATACATATTAGCAACATATGAAAATAAACTTTTCTTATTTTTAATTTGGAGATAATAAAGTTGGAGTGCAGCTGATAGGCTGGATTGTCCTTCTGATCTTGTTATATGTTCATGAAATCCTATTAGGCGCATGTATAAGCTTTCACCCTAAATTTGTAGATTGTGGTTTCTAACTTGGAAATTTGACAAAAATTTAAGAAGTATTTGTATGACTTATGTTGTTGGAAGGGCAGAATGCTTAATTGCATGTCCAAATTCGCTTCAATGGATTTTCATTTTTGTGATCTCCACAATGACACAATGACAATGAGCCAAAAAGAGGCGTTCCACCTCCTAGTTTGCATGAGTTCCCCCCTCCCCCTCCCAAAAATCAGTAGCCATTGATTGTTTTTGAAAAAAAATAGAAAAGCCCCCTTCCTTGAAGTTGATCTTGATACAAATTTTGGGATACGAATATTGGGACACGATATGCATACAATATATATACATATATAAAATGGATACGAAAACCAATTAACCCATATTTATTGTCAAATAAGATCGTTTTGAAAATTATAAGATTGAGGGGGGCACTAGGGTTTTCAATTTGTTTTCAGATCAAATTGTTTTTCAGTCCCTCCCCCAAATAAAAAAAATTGGAGGGGTTTGAAAAATAATCCAATCTCAAAATCTTGGTACATTGCATCACAATGTACCAAAAAGTGGGCAGTAATTGCCATATAGTTATAAACATGACAAGGTTGCATGGTATTGTGCAATCTACCCAATTGCAATCCTTGCAATATACAAAGTGTATTGCAAGATGTACCATTGGATGTGCACCAAATTTTACATACTATATTACCATTGAATGCAATTCCACTTTCCATAGCTAGACTCTATAAGTATATTCTAATCGGCATGTTTCCGTAAAGAATAATGTTTCATAAGTAGGTTAAAAAAATAGTATTTCTTAATAATTGCTTATGATCTAAAGAGTTCATCACTTAGCACTTTGGTTTTCTAATTTTGGAAGATGAATAGAGAGATTCATGGGGGCTTTTGTGACCATAATACTTCTCATTCATTCAAACCAATACTTGACTTGTGACTCCTAAAAGATTAAAGAGCCCAGTGAGGACTTTTAGAAAAACCTTGGCAAGGTTTCTTAACTTAGTGATTTGGAATTTTTGCATGAAATTTTTTGAATACATGCTAATCATTGTTGTCTATGTCTAGAGCTTTGTTTTGCATCATTCCAATAAATAATGCAAAAGTTATAATATTTTTTCAATTTCAAATCTTCCTTGCATTTAAAATTATAATTAAAATTAAATTGATACAAAGGTATATAAGCGTGTTAACCCCTAAAGGACCAAGTGTTCGTTCAACGTACGCAAGAAATCTTAGGTAGGTTCCTACAAAGTCATTTTTTGTCAGATGTTCATGAAATTTGGATACAACATGTAACTATGTATCCTCTTCCCAAAAATCTCATTTTTTTTCCGATTGGGTGCCCGGATCAAAAGCTATGTTGCCTTGAACTTTGCGGGCAGCTCCAAGCAGCATGTGCAAAACTCTTCCTATAGTTGTAAAATCTGGTGAGTATGTAGCTTACTTGGTTCAAGATGCAAATGTCAAAAAAAATAACCATGTGTAGTGTAGAAATCTCATTCTAGAAGGCGTAAATGTTTCCAAGCCCTGTCGGGCAAGGTTGGAAAAAATCTTTTTCACCTAACTTCAAATGTTATAATCTTTCAATCCCTGTTGTCAGAGTTTCTGAAATTTTTTCCACACATTCCCATTGAAGTCTGGTACAGATTTCTACGATCAAATCTTAATAAAAAAACTTTTTTTTTTATCATTTTTTTCTTGCTGCCCTAAACAGTGGCAGTTTTTGACAATTTCCGCCCAAAAATATGCCTTAGTGCTTTAGGGGTTATGTAGTCTTAAAAAAATGATATCGCGGGGGACTGTATCCTCTGGTTCTATGTACTCTTTACTCTGCAATGGAAACTCTCCATGTGTTTCAAAAAAACAAAACAAAACAAAAACTATAATTAAAAATTAAAACAAAAACAAAAGCAAACAAAACTTTCTTGTGTATGCAACAAGCTATGCACTAGCGAAAATGATAATCATGGAAGGGGACGCAGCTCCCCCAGGACCCAAGGTAGTCACCCCCAAATGCTCTGATTATTGAACCAATAAGATGCAGTGATCTTTTGTTTTCTCCAGTGAACAATGAAGTCATCTGGTGGACACTTTTGATCCTGGGAGTCATCAAAGTGGGGACGCTGCTAGGACCCAGTCTTTGTCCCCCAAAATTAATCAAAATTAATCAAAATTTGTGCCCAGACTTGGAATGTTAGTTAAGTCCTACCATATAGGAATAAGTTATGTTTTCTTAAAAGAACCAAAATTAAGATTACCAACACCAAAGCAACCTTCAGTTTCAGTTTAGTCTCAAAAGAATATGACGACTGGAAATTGTCCATGTGTTTTAAAAAATTAAAATAAAATATGAAGACTTGGTAAACAACCAACAGAGCATCATCCGGCCGCAATGAACCTGATGCAGGGCAGGCTGCCTACAAACTGGGAGATGTCTGAAAAGCATCATACCTGCGTTTGGTCAAACTGAAACTTCCATGACTTTTTCCTACAGTAAAAAACACGGGCACAATTTGAAAACTTGATATTTCTCTCATGTAGTAAAAGGTAGGAGGTCCATAAAGCAAAGGCTGAAACTGACTTTTGGGGAGGTGAAATATCTTGAAATATATATTGGTAAATTTTCTTTGAAAGATAAGAGGAAATGGCATCTAACCCAAGTTGCACGTTTCATATTTTTTGGAGCTTTGTGGAATTAATTATGAAATTTTGAAGTTGAAATGTCATAGGGCTCTAAATACGACCACCTCCTAGAATGTACATTGTTTATACATTTAGGTACATTGAAGAAAGAAAAAATGTACCTCTGTGTCATGTTCGGTTCAAAATGTCTGGTTGGAGTTCGAGCCTCCTAACTTACTACAGATCTAAGGCTTAAGTTTTATCTTCATGTTTCATAATTATTATTATTTTTAGAATGAATTGTATATGATGTTTGAGAGATAATTTTTTGGCAAAATCAAAGTAATTATAAAAAATCTTAAGATAGTCAATGATAGTTTGAGCAAAAATGGACATGGTCCTATAGTAGTGATAAATATGAGGTAAGGTAGAAGTACCTATTTGGGGGAACCATCCCATCATGACTTTATGCGCTAATCTATTGTGAACAATAGGTGGATGCACTATTCATTGAAAAGATTCTTTGTTTGTACCTTCTCATCCACTCATCTCTCTTTCCTTCTTGCTTAGGAAGAAGTGCCAAAGCCAACCATAATAGGTGAGTCTATGAAAGTGGAATGGGTCCAAATGAAAAATCCACGTTTATATTGAACAAATTGTTCATTTTTGAGGATTATTATTTTTTTTTTTTGCATTCTTCCTCATCCTTATGTTTGGACACACTGAGCTCAATTTCACAATGAGTTTTCACATTCTACAAGCTGAAATGCTTAAGTTATTCGTTATATGTACTTCTATCTTATTGATGTACTCCTTGAGCTCACACCAAGAGAAATTAGATAGAAAAACATCTTAAGTGATGTCTTTTAACCCCTTAAAGGACTGAGGCTCATTTTGGGTACAAATTGTGAAAAATTGCCACCTTTTAGGGTAGTGAGAAAAAAAATTGAAAATTTTACCGTACAAATTTGTACTAGATTACTTTGGGAATGTCTGGAAAAAAATTTAGAAACTTTGACAGCATGGATTGAAAGATTATAATGTTTGAAGCTAGAAAAAAAAAGTTTTTTTTATATAGCTTGCTCGACAGGACTAGCATACTGTAAAAACTCCTAGATTGAGATTTCTAGACTACACATGGTTATTTTTTTGGCCATTTGCATCTTGTATCATGTAAATTATACACTTGCTAAATTTTAGTCCCAAAAGAGTAGTTTTGCATATGCTACCCGAGCTGCTTGAAAAGTTTAGGGCAACATAACTTTTGATCCAAGCATCGGATCGGGATAAAAATTATATTTCCTCTTAGGGGGATACATGTCTAGACCTTGAGTCAAAATTTGATGAACATCCATTGAAAAATGACTTCATGCGTACCTATCCAAGATTATGTGCGTATTAAACCGTCACTCGGTCCTTTAGGGGTTAAAGTTTTGAAAATGTTACCTTCAAGGCAACCCTTGACCATGGTAAAACTACGTGGCACATGACTGCCATTCTATGCGTAAGACAACCAAAGAAGGAGCACAAGTTTCTAAAGAAATTCGATAACACATGGTTGAAATTTCCCTTTCTAGGATCCAGAAAGGGGAACAAGGTGCACAAGTTTTTGAAGAAATTTGATAACACATGGTTGAGATTTCCCTTCCTAGGATCCAGAAAGGGTAGAGTTTTTACTTGGAACCCTATTAACCTCTAAATGCCCAAGGCCTGTTTTTAGCTACTAGAAATTTTCTCCAAGTTGAACAAAAAGAAATATTTTGATAAATTGTATTAGTTTTTTTTATTGCAACTATACAAATCTATAGTACACATGTTAGAGATTGCATTGGAAAAGAAAATAGAACAATATCACTTATGAGTTGAAAGATTGTAATGTTTAACCGAGAGAGAACAAAAAAAATTCAACCTACTTTTTGCATGGTGAATCTAAAAATTTTGTCAATCAAAATATATGAGGTTATAGAGCGTAGCATGAACAACCCCAATCAATTCATAACTTTTAAAAATCTACTCTACATTTTTCTTAAATGAATTTCTTATGCAATATTGTCTCCGAGGTCTAGTGTATTTGAGGCTCATTAGGAGTTGTCACACCACCTTCAGCACCACAACAATTCTCCAAGAATGTACATGTGGCCACTCTTGGTTGGCAGTTCATGGCAGGCGCAACTTGATTTCCTTGAGAAATGAGGGTGCCGTTTCTTCTCCTCTAGACATGAAGAAACATTCTTGAGAAAAACATTCTCGCGGAATACTCTAGTTTGGTTGGCCGAATGCGAGTTGCGGAGCTCCCTACCAGCTTAGTAGGGAAGAAATTCCTCGAGGATTGCTCCAAACATTAAAAGGGGTGTGACACCTCCTTCTCTCAGAACGGCTCACCATTGGCTCCTCTTTTCTCTCGTGGATTTTTCCAACTTCACATAAATCTGCTTCTTTGACGAGGTGTGACAACCCTTAATTCCAAGAGCCCTCAACACTAGGAAATGTCAAGACTACACAGGATACTCTTGCACAAAAATCTCGAATAGAAAAATCATAGTCATTTATTTTCCAGATCGGGTTTTTAATGCTAAAGCTAGACCTTAATAGGCATCTACTGAAAATACAAACTACTAAAAATAGCCACTTAGGGACACTTCACACTAAGGCCAAAGTTCAAGAGTCTGTCGGTTTCCACCAATGAGGTTGCTGAATTATAGGTTTCTTGTAATCTAATTGGTGAAAATCGACGGCCTCTCCACCTTTGGCCATAGTGTGAAGTGTCCCTTAGTTAGGTATTCTTCAACTTCAAAGTTTTGTTGACACCACATTTGGGTGCCTTGGGCATTTAGGGGTTAAACCCGGGTGCAAAGAGTTTACGTAGTTTGGCTTTGGCTTTTATTGTTATTGGATGCAGCGCATGTCTCTCCTTTTATCCTCCAGGGCTTTGCCCTTCGCTCTTCCACCATTTGTTTTGATTCACTTTTTGGAATAAACTCCAGTTTCAAATAAATAAATAATGCTACCTTTCAAATAAATAAATAATGCTACCTTCATACTTGTGAAATTAATATGAAATATCTTGTAGAAAAAAACTTTGGAAATTTGATCCTTGGATTTTAATGATTTATCAAGCAATCAATTGTATGATTCATGCATCTATCAAGATTCAAAACCACCAATGTATAATATCTACTATATTAATAATATATCTCTAGCTAAAATTGACCGCATAAATATGCCAAGCATCCCAATGCAATTTTTTTTACTCCATATTAAATTTTTATGTATATCCATCTCTTGTGGAGTGAATTAATACCCTCTAAAGGCTGTAACTATCTATATCTTGTGTAGTGATCTAATACACACTAAACAATGTAACTATCCAGTGAAAAGAGGCTGTCAATCATTTTGGTATTGGTTTCCCCCCTCCCTCGTAAATAACCAGAGCCGTTGATTTTTTATTTAAAAGAAATTACAACCCCCCCGCCACAACCACTGATCTTAGACACGATCTCGAACACAGATACGAGATATATATAGATACGAATACATATATGAATACATGTACGAATATGGATACTTGGAAACATATCCCATATTGTTTGGAGTAGTTCTTGCTTCTTGGAAATTATAAAGAGGAGGAGGGGGGGTTAAGAAAAAACTTTAATTAAGTATTTGGGGGGGGGGGGGGGGTGAGGGGTTTATTACATAAAAATAAATTGGATTTTGAGTGCATTCTGACACTTTTGTCACTATGCACTCAAAAGTGGTTGTACCAGCCATCACAATGTAACTATCCATCCAAAATTTATATGAGGTTTACTTCCTTGAGATTGGTTTGGTGGGGCACTTGTTAGCAAGTGTAGTCTTAATTTATCAAAGTTATACTAATACAAAGGAAAATRTTTCTATATTTTATTAATTATTATATAAATGAATTTTTGTAGTCGTACTAATTTTGCATCCCATCATGGGAATAATGGGTCATTTAAGGTTTGTAGACCTATAATCATCATTGAACCAAAAAAACAATATAGAAACCTAGATATTGATGCTACAAAATGTACACAATCAAAACATGAGATTATAAAAAAGCGTACTACTCATGTCAACACACCTATGTACAATTAACATTGAGCACCAAGTGTCTAAACGCACCACTTGACTAGATTGACACAATAATAACATCTCCTGTATCACTATCCGTCCAAAAGAGAGGCCCCCCCTGGTTTGCATTAGTTGCCTCTTTCCCTCTTTCAAAAAACGTACAAGCCGTTGATTGTTTTAAAAAAAATGCTTACCTTCAAAATTGCCGTTGATTTCTCAAAAAATCACAAACCATTGACCTTGTGAGATTTAATCTGAGCTGTCCAAATATAAATATGGATACGGATACAATATTGTATACAAATACATAGTGAATACTAGATATAGATGTGGTATAGATACTAAATACAAATATAAAATACGGATATTGAATATATATGGTATTGAAAACATATAATATTAAATATGTATAGTACTAAATACATATAGTATTCAATATATATATAGTACTAAATATGCATAGAATTAATATGTGTATGGGATACGAGATACGGGATGCAAGATACGGGATGAATTGTCCCATATTGATTGTCAATTAAAGTGGTTTCTCAATATTATAAGATAGGGAAATAGGGGGATGAAAAAATTAAAATTAAAAACTTAAAATTATTTTGAACGCATAGTGAGGCCTCACGGTACCTCTGCCTCACTTTGCATTCACTACGTATCTATAAACGAGGAAACCATTTAAAGACATCTACAACAACAAAAAGTTCACCCTTCATAACTTTTGCATACGAAATCCAAATAAGGCCATATTCATTATTTGAGACTTTTAGCAATCTTGTTTTTATCTTCAACTCAAAGATAAACTACTTTATCTCTTTACTAGTAATCTTTTATAAACATGTAACACTGCCAACTTTTAGGATTTCATTTTAGGAGCACTATTTAAGCATTATTTATTTTTGGTTTCAATTACTATTTTTTGAAATGAATTTTCC
Source organism: Pleurozium schreberi (assembly GCA_006891605.1). Classification (NCBI taxonomy): domain Eukaryota; kingdom Viridiplantae; phylum Streptophyta; class Bryopsida; order Hypnales; family Hylocomiaceae; genus Pleurozium; species Pleurozium schreberi. Next base: position 101,853 of record VACF01000672.1, read on the forward strand.
AATAACTAGCATTATGTCTCAAAATCTGCGAAAAGTCTCAAAATAACGAACATGGCCTTAAATCATGCATTTGTTGGTGCATTGAAACCTCATATCATTTGCCAACAAGAGCATGTAATGATTTCAACAATCTAATAAATCAAAAACACCTCAAAGCGTCTTGGGATTCATTCCTATAAATAGATTTTTATTGCCAATGTCTACAGAAGTGCCACTAAAACATTCTTTTGATTGCATTTAGTTGACTTTTGATTCCCTACATTTTGATTTTAGTGCCAAGCTATGTGATGGTTTCAAAAGGCCTAAGGAGCTTCTATTTTGAAATTTCATAATAATTACATGTTTTATTTAATTTAAAAAAATTAAAAATCATGATTTTCAATTATTAGGACTACAAAAATGTTTTTTTCTTGAAAAAGGTACCTCCATGCGAAATTGCTAATTTTGACGCTTATGGGTGTTTGCATCTTGATAGAAATCGTTCARAATAGAAAAATGGCCATTTCCATTGTGCCTCCCTAAGGTCTAGCTTACATTTGAGCTCAATGGGTAGCTTTGTGCCTAATCCAAGTAATAAGACAAAATAGGCTCAATTGACTGTCTTGTTGCAGTAGGTGAGCRCAAAACARGATTCCATTGRTAGTCTATAATCAAGCTTGTGTGAAATTCTTATCGTATCCCCATCCACCACGTCCACACAAAAATGCAATTTCTATTTGCACCTATAGTACCCCATGAAGTTATTCCACCCACCAATATATGTAAGGAGGCCCTTGACCTTGAAAGGTTGTTGGAGTAGACACTCGCTTGTTTGATGGATGACTTCACCTCATACTATGGTATGGCAAAAAAAATTCTTTTAATCCAATTTCTAGTTGTTGAASGTACTTGAGAGTACATTTTTAGTAAATAGTATTGCAAATTCCCTCATTATGGTATTATTGACTTTTCTAAAGCAAAAAATGCTTACTCTAGGGATCACCAAAAACAAAAAACAAAACAAAACAAAAACACCCTGGACTATCCGAGCATGACGCGTCCTGCTAGCAATTGAAAGCCGCCATGTGCACGGCCATAGGGCTAGATCCTCCTGCCCTCCAGTAGCCAGTGCCCTGCCCGCCCTGCCCCAGGGGCGTGGGGTAACTACTACTCAATTATCCTGAACCTGGCTCCTCTATCTGGTCCAATAGTAAATTTCTGCAGAGTAAAACATTCTTTTGTTGCATGTCATACTAATTATAATATACTACTTATGATAGCCCCYAGCTGCCTAGCCTAGCTCCTACCCTAGTTCCTATCCTAGTTCCTATCCAGCCCAGGGCCCAGGGGAGGTTCTGTAGCACCGCGACTAGGGTCGGGTCCTGGTCCGGTGGTCCGGTCCTGCAACTTGGTCCCTGCCCCTTTCCTTTTCCTTTTCTTTCTAATATTAAAATGGCAGGAAATGGAGGCGGACGGGGTTCTCGGCTCCATTGTCGTCCCTTTTGGACTGGCGGGGTCTCGGACATTCTGTCAACCCGGGCTGTCCACACCAGCACCCACTGGCGGAAGCCCGAAGCCATTATGGCCGGCTTTTATTAGACTCCCCCGTCCCCACCCGGCCCTCTACCCCCTAGGCCGGGTGGCCTATTTCCGTCGCCTCGCCCGGCCCGGCCCATATTACGGTGGGCTGGAGTGGGCATCGCTATTCCCGGCCCGCTAAGTAACGGCCGGCTGGAGTGATCAAAGCTCCGTCTCCAATCGCTGAAAGGTCTGCTCAGGGGATGTTTTCCAGTATGCGGGCGGGCGGGCGGGGGAAGGAAATCATGGGTAGGAGAGTTTCTCTCTTTTGCAGTTAATTTTTTTTTTACTTTTTTTACTTTTTGGAGAATACTTTTTTTTTTTTTTTTTTAGTTCTTCAATTTTAAAAAAAGAGTTGTGAGTTGTGGGTTGAGGGTGGGGAAGGCAAAGATAAATAAACAACTGGTGTAATTTACATCAGCCTTTTTCGGTTTTGACTTGTTGATAGATTCCTTTTGATAGATATAGAGCGGTTATAGGGTCCTTCAATTAAGGGCAAGTGGTGCACAACATTCCTTGAGACAATCCGTGACTCTCTCAGGACACGATTGTGTTGTGTTTGTCTTCGCTTTCAGCTACCTGTGTGCGGTTGAGTCTATGGTACCCCAAATAGCTAAATGTGGAGGTGTAGCGATGGGTGAATGTAAAAAAAAGCACCTCCTATTTTGTGCCACAATAATTGAGTGATAAACACCTCTCCTGCCTAATTTGGGTCCTCCGATTGCAAATATGAAGTCAAAAATTGCAAAAGAATTTATGCATGAGAAATAAAAAGGTCCAGTGTTTTTCCCAGGGGCAAAATTCAAGGGCAAAACCACTTCCGTATTTAGCTTGTTGGGGTAGTATAGTCTCAACCCCTGTGCCTTATGCCGTTGCCGCACTATAATATAATAAAAGTAAAAACAAAAATTTCCTAATTTTGTAATTCAAAATTCAATAACTTTCACACTATAGGTTCAAATTAATCTTGTGTGTCCACTTCTTGTGGAGAGCTTTTCTTGATGGTATGAAGAACGGCTAGGTTGAACTGCCCCCCCCCCCCCCCCCTCATTGCCCTTTTTCTTATCCCTAGGGAAAGCACCAGAATTCTTTTATTTGCCACATATGACAAAATTTGCATATTCTGAATTCATATTTGTCACATATTTGCAAATTTGCAATCCGAGGCCCCAAATTATTTATAGGATGTGAAGAAACACAAAATTGATGAGGCACAAAATAGGGGGCAATTTTTACATTTACCTTGTGACAGAGGCCATGAAGAACTGCTACCTGAGGACTTGCATGGTTTCGGAGATCTCACCATATTAAACCAACAAAACAAAAAGCCTGATTTAGTATGTATGATATTTTGTGATCCATTGTTATTTATGTTCCATACTCTCATGATCATTTATTTCCTTTCTACTGAAAAGTATTTGGTCAATATTTTTTCTGATCGAATACCACCAAATTCATGATATGCTGCTATGTGGCCGCAAAGGGCTTTCACGCCCTTCAAGGGTTAACTTACATGTTGGTTCTTTCATGGGTACTGGATCGCAAACAAAAGGTCCAAGCCTCCCTCTTTTGCCCAAGGCATATGGAAGATAGAGCTCCGTCCCTTTCTACGTCCGCCAAATTAGATATTTGTGCTTCATTCAAAAGCCACTGTCTGTTCCTGCTGATGTTGAATTCCCTGTATTGTATTGTATTCGTCTTCTTATCTGATGCATGGGCCTCCATGAGACTTGACTCACCTCTATTTTTTTACTTTTTTACTTTTTTTTAGAAACACATGACTCACCTCGACTTTTCAAGGCAGGACACTAAATCCATCCCAGGGAAGTGGGACCAGTACGGTAAAACTTTGTGTTCTCTGGAGTAAAAGTAAAAAAAAACTGTATTTTGTGCCATGTTTAGGGTATGTTCATGATCTCTCCTACACTAGATAGGGGTATTAAGGGGACCCATACTAATTAATCAGCGTTTCACATTATATAAATATCCACCTTTGTTGTACACCAATAGTTACTGAAGTGTCTGGAGGTTGTACATTGTCTACAATAAATCTACAATAAGTTCCTTTAATTGTTTACTCCCCTTACTACCCCTACTCAGTGTTGATAATTTGGGGGTCTCTTATTGAAAATATGGACTCCAAATTTACTAATTTTATCATGCATGAAAGATTTAAAAAATTCAACGTTTTTTCCCAGGGTAAAATCCAGCCAGCTGGTCCAACTTTGTGGGACGGGTTTAGTGACGTCCCTTTCGGAGTGTGGACCTGGCTTTTGTTTGTTCTTCTTTTTTCAAACAATTGAGGTGCTSGAGAAGTGGAGATTTGTCTCATGGAAGAAAACAAGGGAATTGAAGGGAAGGGAAGGGATGCTGAAGCCGTCACTCTTAAAGTTTTATCATGGGGAGCTAGGCTCTTTCATATATACCACCAAATCAAAAGAAAAAAAAAGAGAGAAAAAAAGGAAATAAATGGAGGGAGGGAGGGGACTCGGGTAGGAGTCTTTGGGGAGGGGTTTTAGTRAGGTAGGATTTTCTTAAAGTGACCATTTAAGCCTACCTAACTTATCATTGACAAGAATAGATATTTCAAGGAATATGTCGTCCATTCTTAGATAGGGGTCGCATTTAGAACATGGTCGCTTTTAGAGCATCCTACCTTAGAGGAGGACTATTTTATGAGGAGAGCATGCACTGGGGAATTGTACATAAAATGCACGTAAAAGGAACACTATTCAAGATGAGGGATAGCTACAGAATAAAACGATGTGGGCTTCATAATTCATGGTTTAGGATACCAACAAAATTTGTTGCGTATTTTTTCATGTGTGAATATAATACAAATTTTTGAAAAAATTGTATAGATGTACCCGGTGTGGATCGTAAAAGAACGCACAAGTGGTCCTTTAAACACCCAAAAGCAATAGATCCTAAGCTTGTATTACTTAGTAGATAAGGTAAGTGAGCCCATTGCGGACCAAATTGTATTAATTTTTTTAGAAATAAAAACTACTTCCAGAATATAGAATGTGTTATGAATCCAATTGGAGAGGTTTCATCAAGTTCTCAATTTCAGCAAGTACTGTGCCTTGTGGAATTTAAAAAAACTGATGTGGATTGAAAAGTGAGCCAACCAATGTGATTGTTGCTCACCTCAAGAAAGATAGATCCATGGAGCTCAAAGAAAAGACAAGTGTGTCTACTCATTAGGAAAATTTTCAGCCCTGGAGAGGGCTGTTAAGACTTCATTTTCGGCATCCCCACAATGCTAATACAGAAAAAATAAAAATAAATAAATAAATTGAAAAAGAATATTTAAAAATTGAAAATTTTAATTAAAAAAATAGTCAATTTGATATGGCGCTGACGTGGCACCCATTAGATTCCAAAATTGGAATACATATATATTTTCAAACTCATAATATATATATATATATATATATGCTCATTCAGAGTGTGTTGCCTTGTTCTTCCATTGATCCAATAAAACATGAAATTAAAATATCCACTAAACCATGCTGTCAAATAAGCTAAAATATTTTAAAGTGCTACAAGATCATATGGTTGGATTATATCCAATCTCAAGAAAAAACAAGCAAACAAATTGCTCAAGTTCTTGAGAGTTTTGGTCCATTTTGAAAGGACTTGTATCTTTAGGAGTCAAAGATACACTCATAATTTCATACCATGTACCAACAATCACCAACCACCCCAGTGTTCCACATTCTCATATCTTTGTCTTATTTGGATATGGTATATGGTATACATATTATATATAATATGTATACATTTAATACAAATACAAATTGTGATATTGTGATATGTATACAAAGTATGGATATGTATACAAAGTATGGATATGTATAAATTTCACAAACTTGTATTAATCCTTGAGTGCCCAATTCATGTTCACAGAAATCCAAACTTTTTTGTACTCATTCCAATTAAACTATCACTTAAAAAAATATCCACATTAATTGATTGTACCAATCAGTAGTAGAGACATGTCGAGAGATACAAGAAAAGGGGCACGTCCTTTGATCATACCATTGAAAGGATTATAAGAATCAAACAAGCACTATAAGAAAACAGAGTTTTTTGTGACGTCGTGAAAAACATGTTCTGACGTTTAGTTAGACATGAAAATAATTTGTGTTGATGTCACCTAAAATTCGTTATAACCAACGTGCAAAAAATGTATAAAAATCTTGAGTGACGAGACTTGTTTTTTGAAAAACGTAGCATGAAACGTGCTCTTCCAACTTTCCTTAATGCAACACGTGGAGACACGTTAGTGCCACATAGGCGGGCAGGGCCACGTAGGAAACTTTTTCATCCGGCCCGTCGATGACGTGGGCCCGGAAAGGGCTGAAATGACAATTTTTTAGGGCCTAGTCATGCCACTTTCATGTTGTTTGAGAAATTTTATATGCTTTTTGAGACATCAATTTAGATGTTTTTTTAGACATCAATTTAGATGTTTTTTTAGACATCAATTTAGATGTTTTTTTAGACATCAATTTAGATGTTTTTTTAGACATCAATTGTAACCACAAGAAAAAATTAGTAAAAGAATGATTTTTTTTTAAAACATTTAAATGTACAAATACAATTGCTGAATTCAACAAAAATGAAAGAAAACTTACCATCTACCATCAAGAGAATTCTTGATGGCAAATTGAAAGAATTACTTCATTGAAAGTTAGTGAGAATAAAGGGTAGAAAGGTCATACTTATATGTGTTTTCTATGCATGGTGAGACAAAAGATATGGGATAACTAAAACATATAAATTCCACTATGGTACACTTGACATTGTTTTAGACGTATAGACGTTGTTTTAGACATCTAGATGTTGTTTTAGACATTTTACACAGCATACAATTCTTGCTTTACATATTCCGCATGGATTGTTTATCTTACTACCATCCCACTTGAATAAGACCATCTCCTTTCATCTATGGTGCACATCCATCCATTTCCTTTTTTTGCAAAACTTGCCATGTGGCTGCCCGTTCCCTAAATTATTTAAGTATGGTCACCATTGTACCAAAGACTTTAGTAATTTTTGTTAACTTACCTATATTAACCCCTAAAGTCCCATTGTCCCCTCGAGGGACAATTTGGATTTTGGGCAGGTTCCTGTGACCTTAATTTTTTATGAAACTTTTTGAAATATTCTCATAAGATAGAAAAACTGATTAACTTTGTGGGAATATAGTTTTTATTTCAATTGGTGCCCGGGAGAAAAATTTATACCACAAAAATCCTGGAACTGAACTCGTCCGGCAGTAAAAAAAAATTTGCAAAAATTCAAAATTAAATTTTCAAATGTTTTTTTCTTCTGAAATGATATATTTTTGTCTACATGTGAAGCTTTGATTCATTCTATTTGGACTAGTAATGAGAAAGTTATGGACAATCTTGTTTTGGGGGCAATCTAAGCATCTTCTTGCAAAAAAAATTATTGGACTCATTTTTTAATGCAATTTTCACAATTTTTCAAAAATAATTGTTGGAAAAAGTGGAATTTACTTTCTAGAACAATCTCACCATTGGGATTATTGTGTTTCAATCCCATCTTAGAGCTATTAACCATTTAGTTTTTCTTTCAATCTTGGATCTAATTCTACTTAACAATTTTTTAAAGATTGAAAATCAAGTGCATTTTTAAAAAAAAAATTTCTAGACTTTCAACTCAATTCTTCAACATAAAAAAATTTAAATTCAAAGTCTGTAGCTCAAAATATTTTGACAAATGATAATCAAAGTCATTTGAAATTGCAAGCCAGTGTTAAAAAAAGCTTCCTTTTTCAACTTTGAATGCTAATATCTTCCAATCTATAAGGTCAAACTTCATGAACTTTTTACCACATGATCTAAGACAAGTGAAGTAAAAGATCCTATGGTTAGATTTTGGGAAAAATTATTTTTTTATTTTCTTGGATGAATGCAACAAAAATGACATTTTTCAACGGTTTTTGACAGAAAAATGGCCTTGGGACTTTAGGGGTTAAAAATGGATCTATTTGCTGACGTGGCAGTCTATGTTTTTTGGAACATCACGATAAAACACAAACTTGTTTTTTCAAAAATTGTCAAGAACATGTCCGTCTATGGTGACATCTACTCATTTTACAACTTAGCCACACATGTTTTCCTCAACATCACATCAAATTTACACTTTCGCAGCCGTTTAAAAAAAAAGCATGACGTCTCAAAAAACAAAATACATTTTTTGACAACAACACCTAAAACGTGAGTTTCTTACAGTGAAGGACATCTTTCAAAAATGGGAAGGCCATATTTTGTCCCTTAGGGTGCTCCAGGGTTAAGAGCAATTTTACTGTTAGAGAGAATCACAATCCGGAATGCAAATGTCTAGGGCCCAATTGTCTTTTATACTACATTGTTCCTTCTCCAATGGAATAGGGAAGTCGATGCTTGCCAAACTTTGAACTTTGGATGTCAACTTGTCGTGCCTGATCAAGACTTAACGCGCCTTTGTTTTAGAGTTCATTTTGGTCAGAAACTTCATTTAATAAGGATTTTCAATTATCAAGTTGGAGGAAAACAAGAGCCCATTAGGAGTATTCCAAAAGTTGTTAACATTTAATTATATATTTTCAAATATTTAGGATCATGGTGGGCACCCAACTTTGTGTGGGCAAATGGAAACTTCCTACCCGCCCAAGTTATTATGTCTTTATTGTATATATTCTGCTAACAATGTAGTTGCTCTAACCTACATCATTTACAATTATTCACTAGTCACATAAAAAAGGGCATCCAACCTATTAGAAAGAGAGGGAGGAAGTTAGTCTAGTCACCCATCCTCTTCCGACCAAAACCCTAACCCCATCGTCTAATGTAGAGGTAGTTGTAGATAGGTTGCATGAAGTTCCATTTTGAAACCATGTAGGACGCTAAATTCTACCTTCAAAGGTGGGCCGTCTAGTGTGGCTTGACATGGTTTTTGGCTTGGACCACAAGCCCCAGATGAGAAGGTGGGTGGTAGGACTGCAACTTTGTAGGACTAAGTCCTTGACAAAACTAAAAATGACGACAACCACCCACACCCTTCACGTGGTTGCATTTGGGGGTTTAGGGTCTTCTTCTAACTATGAACTAACTTACATATCCCACATTTTTTGTTTTACCTACTACTATCCTATATGTATATGAAAAATTGTCTTATCAAATTCAGATCACAAGTCATGAATGGCTTTCTTGAAGCAAAGTGAAATTGATGTGCAGTCAGCAGCATCAATGGACCCATTTTCAAACAAATAATTTAACCTTTTATAGAGAAGGACAATGTTTGAACAACTTTTTCAAGGTCTACTAATACAACGTTTTGTACTGCAATTCATATAATGTTTTTCAAAGTTCCTATAGAACGTATAAGTAGCAACATCCCTCCTCCCCAAATGAAATATTTGATGACTTTAAAATAGTGGAAGTGCCCATTCCATGCAAGAGCCATACATTTATGAAATTGCCATGAAATACAAGGTTAGGAAACGAACATGGATGGAACTTTATACGTCCTACAAAATTTTTGAAAAATGTTATATGAATTGCCGTACAAAATGTTGCTTTATTAGACCTTGAAAAAGTTGTTTGGACAATGTCCTTCTCCACAAAAGGTTAAATTGTTTGTTTGAAAATGGGTCCATTGATGTTGATGACGGCACATCTATCTCACCCTGCTTCAAAAGCCAATCATGACATGTGATTTGAAATGAGAAGACAACTCTTCATATACGTAAAGGGTAGTAGGAGATAAAACAAACAATGTGGGATTTGCAAATTAGTTCATAATTTAAAAAAAATCATGAAACCTTTTGTGTGGCGCCTTGAACCCTAAAAAATCTACCCTACAAAGGACATGGGTGGTTGTTGTCGTCTTTAGTTTCATCGAAATTGCAATCCTGCAAAGTTGCGGTCCTACCACCCGCACACTCATCCGGGGTCCATGGTATGAATCGTAGACCATGTTTGGACACGTTAGCTTGAACTACCTTCAAAGGCAGGATCTAGCATCCCGACAAAACTATGAGGTAGCCGACCCATTTCCAATCTATTCCGCCTCCCTTCCATTTCCAATCTATAGACTGTTGGCTTCTGTGAAGTTATTGCATAGTGTCCAGAGTAGTTGTGTCTCATTATAATTGGTTGCAAGGCTCTCAATATTACAGTCAACCTTTGGTTAATTTGCAATTAGTCTATGGTCACAAATAAAAAGGTCTATATCACCATTATAGGTCAAAGAAAATCTTCCACTAACAAAATTCATAGTAATTTGTTTTATGTACTAAACTTTGGAAAAATATGCAAAGCTTCCAAACTCTATTGTTGTACAAGGGAAAAATTCCACGATCAAAAAACTTGTGCTCCAAATATGCATAATTGCTTAAGTGATTGGAAATGGGTCGACTATCGTAGTCAATGTGAGTATCAACGCCATAGATGATCTCTGTCCAAAAGATGGAACAAGTAGACATTGCTAGGGTAGCTTCTAAAATGATGCATGCTACATTGAAAAGGGGTATTAAAGGGACCAACAAAATTAAATGGACTTATTGTGGAAAAGTGTAGATGTTTGAAACATGATGTACAACCCCAAAACACTTCAATATCTATTACTATAAAACAAAGGTAGATATTCATGTAGTGTGAAATGTAGATTGCTTAGTACAAGTCCCCTTAAACCCCCTATTTATTAGTGTACCTTATTTACCTTCGGGAACCTGGCTGGGTCCAATTTAAAAATTAATGGGGCATCCGACCGTAAACKGGARYGAYGAGGACAAGTCATGAATTCWTCATCTATTGGCAGCTGGTAAGTTAATGGGTCCTTGGGTACAGTCCTTGGGCCTAATAAGTTCCAAAGCTTGAACCCTGAATTCCAAAATTGAATACCGTATCCAGAATGCATTCGCAACAGACGGTCGGATGGATGAACAGATGGACAGATAGTCGGGTGGATGAACGGAAGGACAGACAGACGGGCAGACTCTCAGTCACTTGAGTGAGTTTGTGGCAAACTTACATGTCCTGGCTGACTTGCCATGTGAATGGGTGTGTGTGCCAATTATAGAAATGGGTCCAGCAGAATTAATATGAAGCTTAATTTTTTTAATTTTTTTTGACACAATTCAAACGAAATTTCATTGCAATAAGGAGTACATACCAGCCAGACGCAAGCAGCTAATATGATGCTTACTATCCTMGTTCAGCCTCATTTGTCCTTGCTAACTTATTTAGTAACTTAGAAAGCCCCTGTTGCTTTGAAAGGGTCGCACACTTGCACGGTGCCCAAAACGGCCATCATCACTATGTGTACATCTTTAAAATCAATATATACATACCTTGAAGAAACGATTTTAGAACACAAACCTCCCCCCAAAAAATTGACCATGCTTCAAAATTGTTGCATACACGATTGTCTAGATGTCGTGTGCTTGAGTGTATTGGAACAGACCTCCTCATCACTTGCCAACAAGAAAAGATGGAAATTGGAGCAATTTAATAATAATGAYTAGGGATAGTAGCAAAATAAAAATGGAGGGCTTGGAGGATATTTGCCTTAGCTTAACCCTTGAAGTCCGAAGGCCATTTTTCTGTCAAAAACTACTGAAAACAATTTTTTTATATCAAAATCTAACCATAGAATCTTGTACTTCACTTGTCTTAAATCATGTGGTAAAAAAATTTCACGAAGTTTGACCATATAGATTGGAAGATATTAGCATTCAAAGTGAAAAAAGAAAGCTTTTTTGAACATTGGCTTGCAATTTCAGATGACTTTGACCGTCATTTGTCAAAATATTTTGTACTATAGACTTTGAATTTAAAAAATTTTATGTTGAAGAATTGAGTTGAAATTTTAGAAAAAAAAATTCAAAAAACACACTCATGATTTTCAATCTTTAAAAAATTGTTAAGTAGAAGTAGGTCCAAGATTGAAAGAAAAACTAAATGGTTAATAGCTCTAAGATGGGATTGAAACACAATAATCCCAATGGTGAGATTGTTCTAGAAAGTAAACTTCACCTTGTTCAACAACTTTTATTGAAAAATTGTGAAAATTGCATTCACAAATGAATCCTGTGAGGTTTTTTTTCAAGAAGATGCTTAGATTGCCCGTAAAACAAGATTGTCCATAACTTTCTCATTACTAGTCCAAATAGAATGAATCAAAGCTTCACATGTAAACAAAAATATATCATTTCAGGAAAAAAAGTTTAAAATTTTAATTTTGAAATTTTGCAAAAGTAATTTTCCTGCCCACCGAGTTCAATTTTTGGGTTTTTGTGGTATAACTTTTGCTCCTGGGCACCGATTGAAATAAAAATTATATTTCCTCAAAGCTAATTAGTTTTTCTATCTTATGAGAAAGTTTAAAAAGGTTTTAAAAAAAAATCAAATTCACAAGAACCTACCCGAAATCCAATTTGTCCCCCGAGGGGACAATGGGACTTTAGAGGTTAAATAAAAAATGAAGAAACAAACCCCCCAAAATAATTGTTTACAGTTTTATTACTTTATGGTGGATCTCCATGCACCTAGGGCCAAGCTTTATAAAAAAGACAAAAGGAAATTCTAGAATTTTGCATGGAAATGTGCATTGAATTAGATGCATGACTAATTATATTGTGTTTTAAGAACAGCTATGCAAAATAGTGAAATTAGATTGTCTTCACATGTAGGTTGCCTTATATCAAGAAAATTACTTTACAACACATCTAAGTCAGCAAATATTCCTAAAATTATTTTCATTTGTACACGTGGAGGTTCATGAGTTGCAATTATAACAAGACCTAATTCAAAAGTAGTGCATTTTTGTACAATAACTAGGTACTGAAAATATTTATATAGTGTCAAATGTCAAGAAATTAGTGTAGGACAATCTAATTTTGTTTTTTTGTGTAGCTCTTTATGAGGGCAAAAGGGTTCACTTGGTGTCTCAAAAGAGACACTAGTCAGTAAATGCAACCAATGAGAGTTGAAGAGTTCTTTGAGGGAGGGGGGGAGCAATTTAGAGAAGAATGTTGCGGTAGTAATGGATTCCCTATGTTTTCAACTTTGAAAATTCATAAAATATTGTGTGTCAAAATAAAACGACTTGAGTTAAGTTTATCTCAAGGAGGTTGACAATTTCACATCAAAATTTAAGCATTTGACCACTAAACTATCTAGTGCAAAAAAATTGAGGTTTTAGGTGTTTATACCTCACACTTGTTTGTCTTGTTTAGTACAGTGGAAATACCATATGAACACCATTCTACTATAGTAGTGGAAGAATCAACATAATTTGGGACATTAGTGTCACCACAATATTTTACTTTTGTGAAAATTGGTACAATACAATGTTACTTCAACTTGCACTAATTGAAAATAGTATGAATTTGGTGGTGTTACACATACTACTAGGACAAATCAACATACGGTTGCAAAAAAAGAGTCTTGGTTACTAGTTTTTTTATGGGAGGCCTATGAAATAAGCATAGGAAGCAAGTTTCAGATTTCAAGAAAACTATTTTTGACATTGGACTTGAACTTTTGAATGGCTTTTAGTTTGACTACAAGGCAAAACTACTTCCAGAATTTTGTTTTTGTGTTATTGTGATGTGGGCCGTCTACTAGTTAAATTAGGCATCTTACATTTATTAAACTTTATTCCAAGTTGTGAGAGGGTTAGGTTTGATAGGTGGATAGCTTCATTGCGAGGCTTAGTTTCTTTTGGGATTTAGCCTTGTTGGGAGTTTAGGTCTTGGGGTGACTAGTCTCGTGAGGGGGGTAGGGTTTGGAGGTGCAGTTGTGTCATATTGCTTGCAACCTTATGACCATGTGGCGGATATTCAAAAACTTGATTCCCATATTTGGAGCTCTCTCTCTTTTGTACTCGAGGGTTTTCTAGAGCTTAAACTTGAAATATCTTTTTTCTTGGATATTGGTCATTATTTTTGTTGTATTAATACTTGAGTGGTATTCTTTTTGTGTGAGTTGGTTTCTTTTCTTTAGACACTCGAGAAGATTGTTCTTTTGAGCTTGAAAGGGCGTAGTAGGCAAACTTGAGAGGGTTTCAATTGCTACTACATCTCTTAAGGGTTGAGCGTTGAAGTCCAAGGTTGAGTTGTGGTTAGTCTTTTGGAGAACCACTTTCATTTGGGACTGTAATTGGTTTAGGTATGGGATTAGGATTTCTTACATCTTTTATTTTTATTTTTTATTTTCACAAACACTTATTACATCCACAAGCTTGTTTTTTTCCAAATAAACAACAGATCCTATAACAGTGTCTTCACATAAAAATGAAAGCATCATGGAACTTGGTAAAAGCAATTATAACTTTGGAAATTTCAAGCAATTCGTTTTTTATTTGGACACAATATGGAATTTACTCTTATTCATGTACTTTATATCAATTGGTAGGGATATTTTTGCCGTTGTACGAATAAGTTATATATAGTATATATTTACTTAGTTCCAAGAGCATCAACACCTTACGCTCTAAAGTTGGCATGTCGTACAAAATAGATGGAATCATTACATTTGAATGAAAAATGTACAAGMACGTAGATAAAATAATTTATATCCAAAAATAATCATTGTAGGTAATCAATATATTCTTAAAATATTTAAACAAAATGTGCTAAAAAATATTGCATTATTGAATGCTACAATTGTCTTATTGTAAGATTTCAAACTTGAAGAATTAGAACGTCAATGGAAGTGTTGCATTAGGGATCTTTACATATGTAACCATAGATTGTAATCAACGATTTTTAGGGTGGAAAAATTCCCCCATTTGTGATATAGCTGGACTTATACAACCACATCCATCCAAATCTATGGTGATATATTTGACAATGATGGGCTTATTATTCCCAAATAATAACATCATATGTTATATTAGTAGTTTCTAAATTTTCCCACCGCATAAGAAGTGGAAATAATCAAAATATGCTTTGAACTAATTCTTAAAATTTGTTGAACTAAGGCCAAAATTTAATGAAAAAATGATGTGTGATTCTATGTGCAATGTGATGGACAATCATTTATAATGATAAACATTTATAGGATAAGAGAACTTTTCAAAGTTTTTAAAGTTTTTTCTAGACATTTTCATATTACTCTAGTGCCAGATCTTATAATTGAATATGCAGAAAAAAGTTGTTGTTTGCACTAAATATGGCAGTTTTGAGTGTTTTTTGACAAATAAAAGAAGGACCTTGGGACTTTTAAGGATTAAGTATACATTGTCATCAAAACACTCTTAACCCCTAAAGGACCAAACTGCGTTTTTTGGCAACATAGTGATTTTGGCCACTTATATATAATTGTAAAGAACCAATTTCAACTAATTATTTTTTCAAAAAGTGATTTTTAAAGAAGTTTTTTGGGGTTGCCCATGCTACCCAAAGTTCAAAGAAAATCACATATCATGCAATAACTTTATAATGGTGTAGTCAAATGTTATGAAAATTGTTGGGCCTTAAAGCTACTCCTCGGACACATGCAGTGTGAAAATTTCAAAGAAAAATAATGAAAACTCCATTCATAGTGAGCTGCCCAAAATCACTATGTTGCCAAAAAATGCAGTTTGGTCCTTTAGGGGTTAATTAGTCTCAAATCAATACAAATTAGTTCATTTTGAAAATAAAAGAATGCATTTGGTATTGGCATCATTATCGACTAGATTGGGCATGCATTGAGTAGGGCATAGGTTGGTAGAAGCATTGCCATAGCTATTTTTCTGACAATGACAAGCATATCTACAAACTTTCACGGGGAAGCCCAAGACAACACCCTTCTATAAATTTAAAAAAAAAAAAAATCACACGAAATCTTGAAATTATTTTTTCAATTGTAATGTTGTTTCTTATTCTTTGTCTACTATTAAAATTTATTCCCACAAGTTTTCTGAAGAGCACTTTCTTACCACACTAGCCATTCTACCCACAATAAGGTAGTTTACCTTATTACATCAGTTCTTTTTTTGAAGAAAGAGTGATATCTGTAGTTTTTTGTATGTCTTGCATTGACCATTGAGTATTGCTGAAAGCCCGCGAACAAACCAACAAACATTAAAGGCATGATGCCACTCTCCATAAGAGTTTGGAGCTTAGATATGCACATTTTCACGAATGTTTTTGAGTGTGGATTGACTTTTGGCACAATGACAATGATGGACGGATGCTTCTTTTTCCTTTTCAATGGCATCCCCCTTCCTTTATTTGTTGGTCTTTTTCTTTTTTTTTCCAAATGGTATCCCCCTTATTATATTTGTCGGTCCTTTTCCATGGTACCCCCCTTATTTTATTTGTTCAAGCCCTTTTTCCCCCTTTTCGCTGGTACCCCCCTTTAATTTAATTGTTGGGAGTCAGTTATTATAATTCTTTTCTGCCGTGGATGATAGACTTGGACGCAGATGTCTGTGACTGATTCGTTCTAACAGCACCCAAGATCCTATCAGTTGGAACTTGTGGACAGAAGCTTTACCTTATTAGTACGCCCCCCCCCCCCCCCACGACTTTAAAAAAAAAAAAAAAATCCAAGTTCTGTACGTACATACAGTACTCAATTGCTGGCTGTAAGTAAGTAAGTAAAGTTCCGTTCACAGAGACCGACTGGCCGACCGACCATGTGTACAAATACGGACTCAGTTCCTTATGGATTGTTTTTTTTTCCCCCTTTGCCATGATGATGTCTCTGGCGTCGCCTCCGGCGTGGACCCCACTCCCGCCAGGTCCCGGACCGGACCAGACATTCTCTAGTACACAGCGCTTACACACACTTGACATCACGACTCCTAGGTACGGTAAAATAATAGCGTAGGCCACATTATATCGAATTGTCAAAACCTTATCAGTAATGAATGACATATAGGTAAGCATTTTTGATAGGACTGTACTATTACTACAGACTACTAATTTGTGCCCGACCCGCCGGTCGGTCCCCAAGTTTTTTTTTGTCTGAAACAAAGACGTGGTAACGTAACTAAGAATCCCCCGGAACTCGGTCCTCGAGCATTTTCTGCAGCCAGCGGGGACCGGGACAGTGGGCGCCTGGGCGGGGGTCTTTTATTTCATTTTGTTGATGGGAAGCCGTGACCATCATCACTACTGCTTGAAATGCGACACCTACATTTGTAACAAAAAACAAAAACAAACGACAGTGAAAACGTAAATAGGGATGACACATACGAGATGGAGACAATCATGACATGCCTTTGAGTGACTCAGACAAGACCGGTGGGTTTGGATTTTGGTACACCTACAAACAATACTTTTGGAAGTTGGGAAAACTTGCTCCCATAGTGAGTCCAAAATATTGCATGCTCAAGTGTAGTCAAGGATTGGAATCTTTTTTTAGTGGGAAAATAAGATTGAAAATAATATTGAATGTTTAATAACCGTGTGTGTTATCATTTGCTATTATTGGCAATCGAGGGAGGGGGGAGGGGGGGGGGGGGGRCTTTTTTACTCGGAGTTTGGGTATATGCATCGATGGATTTATGCATTTGTTGGGGGAAGTTGCTTTAGACAACTTAACCTCTAAAGAATGTTATTGTTTTTTTTACGTTCTTCCCTCAAAGGAAAAGGGAAAATTGAGTAGCACATGAATCCCATTCAAGCTATAAATTTCAGCCCAAGTCAAAGTCATACTATTGGTCAACTAAGGATTTTTTGGGGATTTTTTGAGTGTTTAAAGAGGATAAAAGACATTCAATATACGGGAAACATACACCAACTCCTTTGGTGGGCAACATCCTTTAGGGGTTAATATGGACACTTAGTACTCGGATAATTTGATGGAAGATTTTACATCCATGTGCATCTATGAAATATATACAAAGAACATGGAATCTTCTCTATGCATCCCAAAATGTCTACACTCAATGATTAAAAAAAATACCATCCTAAGATTTTTTTTTAGCAATTTAATCATTTCATTCATTGAGTAAAAAAGAATATTTCATTGAATATTTTTTGTTTATTTAAAATTACTTATGAKCTATTTTTTTGCTCAAGATATAAATTCTACACATTTGTACTAAAGCTAAAATATTCACCTATGAGCTTCGAAATAACTCCACAAAGACCAAAGGGACAAAAATAATTCCAATATATTCTTCTCTAATTTTTGTTGTCCATTGTGGTGAGGGTTCTTTATATCCCTCCATGATTAAAATATACTACCTTTGTCTTGAAATAAATCTGGATTTTCTTAGAAATGGTTAGATTAGTGTATGAGTTGTTTCTATTTTTTGGAGATTGTATAGTTATTGTAGCTTTTACTAAGCCCATTAGTCGGAAAAGAATGGAAGTCAACAATGAAGCGGCGCATGTTGAAAACAAGGGGGGAAATTTTAAAAAAATTTGCCCTTTTTGGAATTGCTCTAGTGGTACTAATTTTATTATTCTCCGAGCAATGTTGGTGCACTGACGTCCATTGACATCCTCTGTATTCAACTCCAACAATGTCATGTGATTCAATTCCAAACAACTTTTAACAAGAGATTCGTTAGTAGTAGTTTCTAAATAGTTGTTAGTTGAATTTTTCGCCTTTGGTTGGTTAGAGGTTGCATTTTGATATTCTTTGCAATGATGGAATTGCTATATATTCTTTGGAGCGTGGATTTGTAGATTCTTTTGCTTCATGGGACTTGGACTAGCTTTTGTTGTCGTCCATCAAGTTGTGGAGAGCCAATTTTGAATTTAATTTGGAACAAGTATATTTGGAAACCCCAGATTTATTTTAGGATGGAGAGATTACTCCCTTGGTATGAATATGTTCACATAAAAGACACATATCTCAATTCTTAAAAGGACATGAGGTCTCTCCATCTTTGAAATTTTTCAAATATTTTTTTTATAAATCAAAGCAAAGAGGAATATTTTGGAGACAGTTGTGGTAGAAAATGTCAAAGAAATTTTCCTTCTACCCCTCTCTGAAATTTGTCCATAACTTTTGATTGGTGGTTTGAAATCTCAATTGCGTTTTTGGAGATGAAACTTGACTTAATTTACCAAATTTTTTTACTTTTAAGCTTTCTTGAGAAAATATATTTTGCTATGCCTAAATGAGGTCTGAAATTATACTTCAAATACAATTTCTTGCTTTAATTTGACTTAACTATGTTCCTACTACGTCTAATTTACATATCCCACAATGTTTGTTCTACCTCCTACCACCCCATATGTATATAAAGAGTTGTCTTCTCATTGCCAAGCACTAATCATGGTTGGCTTCATAATCAAAGTGAAGGGATTTTGGTGATGAAAACATTGATCTCATTGAACTAAATCCCACTTTGTTGATTTGCATTTTTGGTCTTAAAACTAGCAAAAAAAAATTGAAGCACACCATAAATATAAGTTATTGCGACTATTCCAGTTCTAATTGAAGCTAACCATAACATTCTTAACTTGGTGTTATACCTCCCCCTAGGTTATATAATGCTCCGCTATATACTTGTTGGAGGATTTTAGTTATAATAGAAGTAATTTCATTGGCTGATCTGGTTGTGAGAGAGTGGGTTGTGAGACTGGAGATGTCTTGATTGGTTGTTGGGGGGCCAGATTTTGAGGGAGCAAAAGGGCCCCCCAATGAAGAATGTTATGTACATTAATTATTTGTGGATGAATTTGGTTGATGACAACTGTGGAAAGAAAAAGGCAGCCTCCCTGAAGTCTACTAAATGTTATGTACCCTGCACAATTAAGACATAATTCATCCTATACTATACACACTTTATCAATCCCCTGCATTTTTTTTCCACACAAAAGTTAACCTCTAAGAGATCACTTCTGAAGACAAGGACTGAGTACGGCACCTGAATAGCAACTTTAGTACTTTAAAACTTAATCAAAGTACCAAAACAAACTTCGACGCTTTGAAATGTAATTTTCTACAATTCATCATTCATTTCATCAGATTCTAAACATCCCATATCTATCTCGCATTGGTTCAAGAGCCACATATTCTATGTTCCATGGGATATGAAGACAAGATATTTATACAAGTGGGGTGGTAGGAGATATTTCACATATTCATGTGGRATATGTATACAAGGATAAGAAAGAGTTCAAATGCTCATACAATAGTAATGTCAAAACCAAGAGTTGTGTTCAAAGTAAAATTTCAGACCTAATTTAGGCAAAACATCCTATTGTGGTCAAATTTTGGAGTTTGTCCTCATGCCATTGCTGAATTTTTTTCAAATTTTTCTCCACCTAAAGACAAGTGTGAGAAATAGTGAGAGCAATTGAAATTATATTTTGTAGACAAAGTGTGAATTAGTTATGAATTGTTGAAGTGATCTGCGCAAAAAAGTCAATAGGCTACCTCATAACCAACAAAAATTGTGTCCAATATGCTCATCTTAATCACCTAAAGTGGTCACAATAATTTTTAATGTGGAAGGCCCTAAAAAAGTCACTTCCTACAATGATTTACACTCAAAAAGTAGGGTGCTCCTAATGAGGTCACTAATCACTCCATGGGGTCAGGTTAGACATTGATTATAGTCTAAAAAATTGTCATGGGGTCATTAGGTGTCCACTATGGGTCATCTCACCGCAATGGGATGTTCTACCTTAATAGAATAAAACTTTGGACTAAGTTAATTCCTAAAGAACCAAGGCCATGTTTAATTTTATCAAAAAACACTCAAAATTGTCATTTCTTCTGTGTTCAGCCAAGAAAACCAAAATTAAATAGATTCTTAAGAATAGAACCATAGGATCTTGTACTTAACTTGTGTGAGATCAAGTGGCAAAAATCTCAAGAAGTGTGACCGCAGAGATTTAGAGATATGAGCATTCAAAGTTGAGAAAAATTGTTTTTTGAACTGCAATTTGCAATTTTATATGACTTTGACCGCCACTTGTGGAAAACTTTTGCACCATGGAATTTGAATTTAAACTTTATTGTGTTAAAAGATTGAGTTGAGAGTCTAGAAAAAATTACAATATAAACACTTGATTTTCATTCTTTAAAAAGTTGTTAAGTAGAAGTAGGTCCAAGTTTGAAAAAAAAACTAAATGGTTAATAGATCTAAGATGGGATTGAAACACAATAATCCTAATGGTGAGATTGTTCTAGCAAGTAATTGTAACCTTGTTTAACAATGTTTTTGAAAAATTGTAAATATTGCATTCTAAAATGAATCCTATATGTTATTTTTTCAAGAAGATGTCTAGATTGTCCCCAAAACAAGATTGTCCTTAACTTTCTCATTACTAGTTCAAACAGAATGAATCAAAGCTTCACATGTAGACAAATACATACCATTTTAGAAAGAAAGAAAAAGTTTTAACCTTTTCTATTTTTTTTTTTTTTTTTTTTTTGTTGCCCATGAAGTTTAGTGTTGGGCCTTTTGTGGTATCACTTTTGCTCCCAAGTATCAATTAAAATATATATTATTCCCACAAAGCTAAACAATCTTTCTATCAAATGAGAAAGCTTCAAGAAGTTTCACCAAAAATTGAGGTCATAGAAACCTTCCCAAAATCCATTTTGTTTCCCAAAGGGACAATGGTCCTTTAGGGGTTAATGTGGGAATCAAGCTGACATTGGCATCTCCAAAATCCCGTTTGAGATTTCAATCCTCCAATCAAAAGTTATGGATAAAATCTAGAGAGAGATTGGAAGGGACAATTCTTGCATTTCTAACAATGAGTGGTTAAGCTCTCAATTTCAAATTATCTCGTACCTTTTGAGGATTCACAATAGACAACAAATTTCATTGTAAACTACTTATTCACCCACCATTCTAAAAAAATGTCAATGAACTAATTCCTTCATTTTTCCATCAAAAAATTTCTTGATGGTAGATGGTCAATTGACAAATTGGTTACTTGACTCAATGTACTGTTTACATACTATTTGGATTTTTAGCAAACCATCTTTATATTTATTTGTGGATTTTGGTTGTCTAGTCCCAAAATTAGCAAAACCGAAAATTGGACTCTCTTTTATTAGAATTACTTTAAGCTAAAGTTGGTATCCTCGTACACTTGTTGTTGGAATTTTGGACCCATACTTTGAGCTTACTTTCCTTGGAAGTAAATATTGACAATGAAATTACAGTGGACTTCAATAAGTCTTGCAACCCCATCTGAATTTTTGGGCAAACACTCTAATTGCAAAACATAATTATGGCAAGTGAATTTAGATATTTGATTGAGATTTTTGGCCTTGGACAAGGTGAGCCATGTACCTTGTTGTGACTCATTCCACTTTTTAGAAATATCTCTCTTATATCATGTGGTTAATTTTGGAAACACTAAGTTTAATTTAAAGGCACAATGCTACACTTGAAAAATCTCATATTACTAGATCACAAGTAGTGGATTTCAATCGGCTTTGGAGTTGAGAGGACCAATAGTATTGTAGACATGCTTCTAGTGATTGTTGCTTGCATACGTAGCCTAGAAGTTTTGAGAGCAAAATCAATGCTTGTCTATAATATTGTGTATGTGATATTGCTAGGAGTTCTATAAGCAAACTTTGTGAAATTTTATGTAGTGTTAGTTCACTTTGCACTATGACATAGTGTAAATCTCATTGAATGACCACCACATTCTTTTGACCTCAATCCGCTAGAAAATATATTGAAGTATGTCAAAGATAGAGTGCAAAAAAGATGTAGATTCATAGCAAAGACCAAATGTGACCACCAGTGAATTTGGCATGGGAGGATATACCTCAAGAAAATATCTAAAGGTCAATTTCAACAAGGCCAAACCAAATGCAAGCTCTAATAGCAGCTTAAGGTGGTAGTACTTGATGGTAGTGGATGTACCACTTTATTGCAAAATAGTTGTTAGTGAGCAAGACAAAATGTAAAATTTATCTTATATTAGGCTTCTACAAAACTATAGCTTGCTAATGATACCCTATTTGACATTGTTTGTTGAATTCTTTTTAATTCATGACCTTTCCTTTAAATGTGTATGAAAGAAAATTGCAAAACACATTTATGCCACATAGAGGAAAATTTTACCTACAGAGTGTGAGTTTATATAAAATGAGAGATGTGGACAATGATGTTTCTCAATTATGTGTGCAATCAAATTTTAAAAAGTCATCACAATTGTTTTTCAATTAATTATTATGTCCATCCATGAAAAACAAATAAAATAATTCAACAAAAATGGAGTTCCTATTTTTGGACATGGAAATTTCACATGTTGGTTAAGATTCCATAAAGCAATAGATTTAATAGGATAGTTTTAATACAATATTCTTAAAATTGAGTTAAAAAGGAAAAGTTTGAAGGACTTCATAGTGGGGTTGCAAGACTTATTGGATGGTAATGTATATTGAAATCAAACACACAAACTTGGATGTGCAGCTTCCAAATTAGAGATCATCCAAAGTGCTTAGGATAGGTACATCCCAAATCACAACTTGCCTAAAACTTGGAGGTGGGATGGGGGTGGGGTCACTTAGAGTGTCCATAAAAAACCATGTGCAAACAAAACTTTGAACCCCCTATTTATTTTTTGGATTTATATAAAATTGTAAAAAGAAAATGATCAAATTTTCCTACTTTGAAAGTTTTTGTTTTGAATAATTGATATTTTTATTTGTTTATAATAATTAGTTACAAATTTTTGAAGTAAAAAGATACATTGTAGAACTGAAAATAACTTTCACACCCCTATATTATATAAGGAAAAATTGTCTAAAAAATGAACAAAAAATTCCTAAAAATAAATTTTTATTGTAAGCTCATTTTGAGTTGACTTTTAATGCAATGGTCATCTAAATGAGTTCTCTATAAATATTTAAGTTGAAAACATGCCATTTCAGTTCATTTTCAACCTCTTCTAGAAATCAATTCATATTTTATTTGAGTTGGAAATTTTTGCAATATAAATGTATAGTCATTATCAAACAATGCTCAAAATTTTAGCTTGAAATTATAGTTTATTCAAAACCACTTGTTCGCACGTAGTTTGTTGTAGTAGAACTAAGTGACCCCTCCGAGGCCTAAAACCGCCATCATTACTTTGCGTACACTAGTGTGCCATCTACTGTTGCTATAACCAAAATATAAATAAATAAAAAAAATTAATTTTTAAAATTCATACAAACTTTGAAATTCAATAATTTCTCACCGTCAGAGTTGGAACACCATCAAACCAAGCATGGGCACCCCTCCTCGCTAAGAGCTTTCCGATGGAACCAAGTACGCAACTAGGGGACGCACGATCGAGAAGATCTCAACGTAACAAAAATAAAATAAAATAAAACAAACAACCTAATTTAACCCCTAAAGGACCAAGTGTTTGTTCAACATATGCAAAAAATCTCAAGTAGATTCCTACAAAGTCATTTTTGGTCGGATGTTCATGAAATTTGGACACAAATTCGTATACCTATATACCCTCTTCCCAAAAAAACTAATTTCTTTTCCGATCGGGTGCCTGGATCAAAAGTTATGCTGCCCTAAGCTTTGTGGGCAGCTCGGACAACATGTGCAAAACTCTTTCTATGATTGTCAAATTTGGTAGGTATATAGCTTACATGGTACAAGATGAAAATGTCAAAAAAATCAACCATTTGTAGTGTAAAAATCTCATTCTAGAAGGAGTTAAAGTTTCTAGGCCTTGTTGGGCAAGGTTGGAATAAAACGTTTTGACCTAACTTCAAACATTATAATCCTTGAATCCGTGAGGTCAAATTTTCTGAATTTTTTTTCACACATTATCCTAGAAGTATAGTACAAATGTGTACGGTTAAATCTTGAAAAAAACTTATTTTTAATCATTTTTTTATTACTGCCCTAAAAAGTGGCAGAATTTGACAATTTTTGCCCAAAATATGTCTCGGTCCTTTAGGGGTTAAGGTTTGGATCTCCAAAACCAATATGTATGTTTGTTGAAGAAACAATTCTAGAACATCTACCAAAACAAATTTGATCCTTTATAACTTTTGCATACAATATCCAAATTTTACATTCTTTGGTGCATTGCAAACTTTTTTCTCTTTCCAACAAGGAAATATGGAAATTCGACCAATCTAATAATAGTAAATAGGCACAACAACAAAAGTGGTGGTGGATCCACCTTTGGAGCAGAAGATGACCCTACCTTTAAATGAGTCTAGCTATGATTGTATCCTTGAATGAATGAATATTAACCCTTGTAGGATGTGGCGACCATGCCCGAGCCTCGGTTTCTAATATTTCACATTTTTGTGATGGTTCCCTTACGTATTGGACAAAACATGAAATCATAAACACCTTGGCAAAGTTGTGGAGCAAATTATGAGATTAAAAAATAAATTAATAGAATAAAGGAGTTAAAAATTATGTCCAGGCAAAGAACATATTCTACGTATTCTCAATGAATACACCAATTTTTTCTCTATACTTCACTGAGGTGTAAATATCTTAAAAAATATTACAAAGCAAGCTATGCACATACCTCAATCCCATCTAATTTTTGGCCCTAGCAAACCAATTTCTCATGCCCAAAATCTAAACCGTATAGAGGACCTATATCATATCCACACCGTATTTTGCTATCCAACATCCTAAAGGGGTTAAGGTAGGCATCCTCAAAGCGCCACAAATTGGTACTGTGTCTAGTTACTATCATAAGGCTGGTCATGTTTTCATATTGTCTTGTTGACAAGTGAAAGGAAGTTCCAATGCACCAAAGAATGCAACATTTGGATACAATATGCAAAAGTTTTGAAGGGTCAAAGTTTGATTCTAAAAGCGTTTCTTCCACATAGGTACATAAGTGAATTGTTAAGGTAAGGTACATTGTTGTAAGCTTTGTTGGTGATAAAATTTGATCTCAACACACTTGGCTCTTGTATCCAAAAATCTTTCCACTGCAGGCACTTTGTTTGGACAGGCCGGTTGTACAGCAGCACTCTACAGCTTGAAAAAATCGCACTTCCAGCAGACGAACGTACATAACATAAAATCTATCCTTATATAAAAAAAAACAGGCAACCCGTCACAGCATGCATATTGTATCTTCCTTCTTTTCTTCTCTTTTTTCTATTCWATTATTCTATAGAAGATGCACGAAACCAGAGAACAGGATCACAAAGGACGGACAAATCGGGGAAGTTCGACAGTGGATCTCGGAGGCCACTAAACCTGTCTCACAAAGTGGGACCAGCAGGGTGGATTTGCCCGGGGGAAAACGTAGGAATTTTTTTAATTTATTTATCACACTGGATAACATTTGCAAATTTTGAGTTCATAAGGTACAAGGCTCATGAAGCGACCATTTAAGGACTGATCACTTTTTTTTAGGGAAGGTACCCTAGAGGAAAACGTAGGAATTTATTATTATTTATCACATGATAACATTTGCAAGTTTTGAGTCCATAAGGTAGGAGGCTCTTAAAGCGACCATTTAAGGACTGATCACCTTTTGGGGGAAGCTCATCTCCTTGAAACAATTTTCAGTAAATGTTTTTAGGAAGAAAAAATTGATTGACATCCCCACCGCACATTGCCAAGCGAGCAAACCCGGGGATTGGCAGGGCCGGTCCTATTCATTTCCCCCACGGCACACACGGGGAAGCCAAAAAGTTGGCCGGCCGCGGCCAATTGTAGAGGCCGGACGGCCAAATGGGGTGGCTTGCCCGTGCCACGGTATGGGTGAATTTTGTCCTTTGCTCACTTTTCGAGGGACATTGATTGCTTCTCCATGCATGGGTGAGGTGGCGCTTGTAGAGGCCATGTTGACTTCCTCCCCATGTCTCTAGGCAGAGTTGCAATGGGGTGATAGCTGAAAATGAAGGCCCGGCTCCCTAATTGGACACACCAATTGAGGCTGGCCCGCCCCTTCTGGTTGGGTGCGCAGTGGGGATGCTCTAATCCAACATAACATTCTTAACCTACACTACGGGGGTCCTTTTAGCTCCCTCAAAATCTAGCCCCCAGCAACCAATCAGAACATCTCCAACTCACAGCCCACTCTCTCACAGCCAGACCAGCCAATGCAATTCCTTCTAGTATAACTAAAATCCTCTCCCCATGTATATAGCAGAGGATTATACCTCCACCTTGGGGGAGGTATAACAAGCAGTTAAGAATGTTATGCAAGTGGCTTCATATTTTGGGGACCTTTGTGGAATTATTTACAAATTTTTGAAGCTCAAAAAAAGTGGTCAATAATGGTCATCAAAAGCAACCACCTCCTCAAATGGACAAATTGAAGAAAGCAAAATGTACCGCTTAGTCATGTTCACTTTTTAATGCCTCGTTGGAGTTTGAGCCCTCCTACCTTATTTGCAATCAGAGACTCCAAATTAGCTATGAGAGATCAAGAACATACCCAAAATACAACACAAAATAGGGTTTTTATTTTTATTTTTATTTTTTACCCTCGGAGAACACAAAATTTACCCTGCTAGTCCCACTTCATCGGATGGATTTAGTGTCCTGCCAGCCTCTCAGGTTATAAAGCCCATTGAGGAAAACCAAAGCCTGTTAAGCTTAAAGGCTACCGAACTTAAAGTTAAGCTTGAGTTAAGATGTTGAATTCATCATATGGACCTGGCTTGAGCTGGTGTAGAATTCAAGACCCAAAGATTACGGTACTACACATGCAATAAAACCCTAACTTAAGTATCCTTATCCTTTTAACAACATTAAGGTAGAAAGTATAGACACCCATTAGTGGACGTGTTCCCATTCTTGTACCCTAGACTCATCTAATTATGTCCCTAAACTTTGGTTAGTGTGTTCTTCAAATGTTCAAATCTAATTCATTGACGCATTTGAAGGACATAAGGTAAGACAACCCATTGCGGTTATTTCTTCCATAGTGGTCACCTATGAAGTGGCCCCATTGTTGGTTTTTTTAGTTTTGTGAGATCTGGACCACAATCAATGTCTTACATGATAGTGATGGAGTGATTAGTGACCACATAAGGTAGCAACACCCATAACCGTCAAAATAAGCAATTCAGCTGAGTTGGAGGCACTTTTTTGTACAAAAAATATTTTTTCTAGATTAGCAATTGAAAATCATGAATTTTCAAAAAAACAAATAGAATTTTTGGACAAGGCATCTAATTTCTATGAATTTTCAAAGTAGACCTTACTAGGGCACTCTAAACCGCACTCTAGTAAATCTGCCTTGATTCTAGCACCAAAATCTAAAAAAATCAGAGCCCACCAACCACAATTAAGCATGGCAAGGTACTTTTGGAGACAATTTAGGGGAACTCTAGTGACGGTTGTGGGTACACTGACGGTTATGGGTGTTGCTACCTTAAGGCACTTCCAACTTTTCAGTGTGAAATTCATTACAAGGATTGACTTTTTGAGCATTCCATGTTAGAAAATATTGTGATTGCATTAGGTAGTGAGATGACCATCATGGATTCAGATTTTGTTGGCTATGGGGTGGTCTACAGACCCTGTTGGGCCATGGAAAACTAAACACTTCAAAAATTCCTAACAAATTCATACTTTGTTGAAAAAATATGATTTCAATTGCTTTCATTATTTCTCACAATTGTCTTTAAGTGGGAAAAAAATTGAAAAATTTCAACAGTACAGTGAGACCAAACTCCAAATTCTGACCACTATGGGTTGTCTTACCTTATACGTACCTAACTTTGATTTGCTAACTATTGAGTTTTGCAAATTTCAGATTTAGGTCCACATATGAAACAATTTCAATTTCAATGGTGTGCGTTGAAAAATCATAGAAATTACATAAATCATCCAAAAAATCTAATTTCTTTTTTTTAACATTCATGATTTTTCACTCACTAATACTACAAAAGTATTATTTCTAGGAAAAGGTGCCTCCAACTATGTTGAATTGCCTATATTGACATTGTTTTTTTTGTTTTTTTGTTTTTTGAAACACACGGACCATTTCCATTAGAATGCAAACAGTAAGGTAGGCAACCCAAAAGCACCATTGATATAAAAGCGCCATCTTCATACTCTATACATTTCCAACATCAATTATGTACCTATGTGGAAGAAACGCTTTTAGAACCAAACTTTGACCCTTCATAACTTTTGCATATTGTATCCAGATGTTGCATTCTTTGGTGCATTGGAACCTTAATTACACTTGCCAACAAGACAGTATGAAAATTTGACCAACCTAATACTATAGTAAACTTGCCAATCACCGCACAGACAAAATCCAAATCCTTCTCCACATAAATATAGAGACTTGCATGTTTTGAAATTCGGTATTCATGATTATTAAATGTCATGTTAAGATTCACCTACAAAAAACGGAATGCAAAAGCTTTCTTCCTACAAAATTTATTGCAATGTAAAGGCAATGGAGTTGAAATCTAGTGAAAAGTTTCTTGCATCCCTTCACCACACAGTGTGTGGTCATTGGATGGTGTTACAAGATTTGGTTGTGATCACAATTGAATTGATAGTTGGATTGTACAGTTAGTGTTTGGTAATTGGAAGGTTTTGTTGTGTGGTTTTTGGAATTGTGTGGTAAATGGCCGGTTTACTCTAGTAACTAGGCACAATACCAATTTGTGGCGCTTTTGGGTTGCCTACCTTACATAGGACTAGACGAGCAACCTTCCCCAACTAGAATTTTTTTTTAAAATATTGACGGTTGGGGCGCTTCCACCAGCTTAAGCTTCCACATTACAGGGCAGCACTGCTGTCCTGTACTAATTCAACAAAGTTTTATTTTACTGTCAAAGCCTGGTTTGCAAAGAATGCCAAGAGTACATCATGTGTCTGGGTTGCATTAACTTAAGGTGCAAAAGGACTACCTACACCCCATGATTCATTCTTTTTGTAACTTAGTTTGGAGTTGCTTTGTAAGTAGAATTGAAAAAGGACGGATTCAAGTGACCCATTTTTTTTTTTTTGAGATTGTGCGTGGACTTGGAAGTACCTTGGGTAGTACCGCAGGGTAGTCAGTTTTTTTTTTTTTTTTTCTTTAACCTAATAATGAGATTGGTGTTCTTGAGAATCCTCAAAGTTGAGATTTTTGCAGAGATACGGCATGCAGAACATTGCGGAGTTGTTATAAGTTATCAGATTAACTCTGGAATGACTGTGGGGTCATCGTTGAAATCATCCTTTTTTCGGTACAATGTGAGTCAACTTAAAATAACAAAAACACAAGAGCACTCATTGAAGGTCAAAATATTGTGCAAGTCCTCTTTTTTTCTACACAAAATTCCAAGGAAGAGCAACTGCACTTCTGCTTTACATGGAAAGATTCTTTGTCATCCAGAGGACACTTGTGGTCCTTAACTCTGTTGCAAGGTTTAGTTAAGTTACTTCCGCAATCTGGACATCCATATTTTTTTTTGGATATGGATGAGATTATGCTTTATATAACATTATTAACCCATGCTAATGTAGTATCTTTGGTGAACAATGTAAGCTAGGATGATTCATTGTTGAGTGTTCCACATAGCCAAAGTATGGATAGTCATGAAGGAACCGCGAGGGATTCCCGACTCGGAGAGTGGGAGTATAGGCATTTACAAGTGAAAAGCATTATTCATGACTTTTTCAAGGCTATAAAACCCCAAAAGGGGCAAGTTCAAGTGGAATTGGAGAATATGGAAGCCAAGCAACTTTCCATGTTTATTTGCTTTGCCAAATTTAATTGAGAAGATGGTAGAAATGGCTATTGCAACCTTAGATGAAGCAATGAAAGCTTTTGAAGAATTCATCTATATGGAATACCGCTTGAGGCTCATTTTTCTTCCATTGATTTTGTGAGAAATGTAAGGTGCTTAGTTATGAAAAATGAAAATTTTTGGGAGATTTTTTCCTATATGAGAGTGAGGTGGAAGTTGACTAAATGGACGGTTAGGAATGCTCAAGGCGGTTGCAAATCTGTTGTAATGGTTAAGTTGTGGGATCTTAATTGTGTTCTAGAGGCATTGGAGGGTTCATTTTCTATTAACACATTCTTGCCGAGGGAGAGTTATTACCCTTTTTTAGGAAACAACTAAACAATGCTACTAAGATGAAGGGGTTGAAGTACAATGTCTACCTTGGATCTCAATTTAGGTATTCCACAATGGCAATTCTCGCCCTTTTTTGGTTCAATAATAGAATTTGATTATTGAATTTTCACAGCCATTTGGAATCTATATTTATATAACTATGAGCTCATGACTGTGCAATCATATTTGATTTAGAACAGTCATAGTCGCCTTTTCATCGTCATTATGGTCATATGCTAAATAAATCATCAATCTAGTGATGTTGAATAAGGCTCCAACTTGGAGGGGGACTGGGACAACTTAGGGAGTGTATGTATGGAGGCTGGAGAAATGGACTCATATTCAACTCCATTACTAAATCTAATAGACAATTTATTGAAATCGGCATGTCCAAACAATGGTATTTATGTTTGTAGGATATTTTGTTTTTAAAATTTTTCCTTATATTTATTTTTTGACAAATTTTTTATGCTTATGTTTATTTTGGTTATGCAAGACCTAGGAGAAGGGGTAGTTTTTGCTACACGATTATTTAAAACATGTCGTCACAATTTGAAATTCTTTTGCAAATTGAAATTTTGTGAACCAATTTTATCTTGAAAGCTATAAAGTATTTCATTGTATTGAATATTTCATCTTCAATGCAAAGAAGTTCGGAATTTCTAGAACAAATGCTTAGAGAGCTAGAAAATAAAATTTGAAATATTGGATGGAGTCTCTGGAAAAATGATATAAAGTATTATTGTTCATTTCAGACTTTATTGCTGCAGTGTGTCCAAAGTTTTATATTAAATTTTTTTATTGAACTTGGGTGCACTTTGTAAGCATAAGAAAGAAAGAAAAATAGTCATTTATTGGTCTTGACAACCAAAATGTCTAAATTAGTTGATCATCTTGTGACATTATGGTTACACATTTATGTACGTAGAAGTTAATATTTTAAGCCTTTCAAAATCAATATTTAAATTTCGAACAATGAATTAATGCAAATGTTTTCCCCTCACTCATGCATATACAAAAATCAGTTTTTCCATCCATCTAAATTTTTTGTAGATTCTTGTGCTATTTTCTTGAGATACGTTTGGTATGTCTATACACAAATAACGATTTCTTTCCCAAAAAGTGATTCCTTGGAGATTTGAATTTTTTTTAATGTGCAAATCTACAAAACATAAATACAAAAGTAGAGTTGTCTTCAACATATTCAAATCACTAATTCTAGTGTCAATGAATTGGTTTATTAGATATGCAATAGTACCATACCATTCAAGCACCATACCTTGAAAATAGACATTGTGTAGAGATTGAATCCATCCACACATATTGCTATGAGAAGAATGTCATGTAAGTCAAAGTACACAAATAGTGTTCTACACTTCCAAGTGCCTCCGACCCATTGTTTCAAAAATAGTTCCTACTAAATTTAAGCTTACTAATTGATATTCTATTTTGACATTCTACTTGGTCATGTCTTCTTTTTTAAAATACGTTTGGTGTTTAAGAGTGAAAAATAAAAAAAATTATATATACATTAAAGGTTAAAGAACCTACAAGAACCTACAATTTGAAGAGGGACATAAACTTTGACTATACAAATTCAACATAGCTATTCTTTGTTTCTAAATGCTAAACAGTTATGGGACAAAAACCTAGATTTGCTATAAGATTTAGCTTTTTCAACCTTTCTGTTGGTATTGAAAATAAAGTCAAACTCATTACACAATCCCCCCCTAGCAATTATTGAAATGCATTTTTTTTATAAGGAGCAAGAAATCACAAATAATTCCAAATCAATATTTAYATGTTTAAATTTCCAATGGTGAAAGCATCATGAAAACTATTCTGTCTTTTTATTGGGACCATTCTCAAAGCAAATTGATGAGTACAATTTTAAAAATCTTAAATCAAGTGAAATTGGCAAGCTTTGTTCAAAGCTGGGAAAACAAGTAACATTGGCAAGCTTTACTTTTTCACTAATGACACTAGTATATGCCTTTGAAGACCTCTCAAAAATCCAATATTTACTTTTCTCAATGACAAATAAAAGCTTCCAATAGTTAATCTTCAATACTGCCTATTAAATATTTTATAAAGGTAAGAGAAATTTAATTGCCTTTATACAAATAAGCTAAAATTCACGAGTGACCATATAGGGTTGCTCATGTAGTTATTAGTTAACTTAAATTTTGCATTATTGATTTTTGAATTTTGAATATTTTTTTGTTGAAGGATTGAGGTGAGAGTCTAAAAAAGAAAATTCTAAAAATCCACATTTAATTTTCACTCATTGAAAAATTGTTAAGTAGAAGTAGGTTCAAGTTTGAACAAAAAACTAAATAGTTAATAGCTCTAAGAAGGAATTGAAACACAATAATCCCAACAACTAGATTTTTCAAAACACACAAATTTAACCTTGTCTTACTATTTCTATTGAAGAATTGTTAAAATTACATTAAAAAATAAATTCTCTAAATTGAAAGCATCATTGATAGCATTGAATAGCCTTCAAAGAGGAAAAGTACATAGTACATGTTTGATTTGATTTGGACCTCTAATGTTTGGATCTCTAATATAGAAGATTTAGAACTTGAAAGTATTTTTTGTAATCTAAGAATGTACAAAAGATAGAAAACTTACTTCATTGGCTATTACAATATTAGCCATAAACTAATGTGATTAATATTCAATTGTAAAATTTGATGTTCCATGTTTTACTCAAATTCAAATATAATAATACAACAAACACAAGAATCCACAAACATTTAAATGGATGGAAAAAACTCAAATTTCTGTATATAAAAGATGTATAGATTTGCTCACATTTTTGTTTATATTGATTTGAATGTCCAATCTTTGGAGGTTAATTCCTAATGATCCAAGGGATCTTAGATCAAAATTTGAATGCTCGATCTTTTAGAGGCTAATTTCTAATCATTCGAAGGATCTAACACAATTGAACTTTCCAACTAGGATACAATGCTAAGAGAATCAACAATCTATTTAGATGAGAGAGGGAATGACTTCAATGGTCAACCTATATACACTTGGACACTAGTATTAAAATATTAACCTCCAAACGTGGAGTATTATTANGAGGGAATGACTTCAATGGTCAACCTATATACACTTGGACACTAGTATTAAAATATTAACCTCCAAACGTGGAGTATTATTAATAAACTAACTTAGTTTTCGTCCATTTGGTAATAGGAGAGAGATATCCCAAGTGAATTTGTTGATATAAGTTATACCCCATACCACATAAGGTAATTGCACCTACTTGTCACCCTTGTCCCTTTTCTAAAACCTACCCCTAGAGATTCTTGCCTAAAATGTATTTCCACTAATCATGATAGTCTAGGGTTGGTTTTAGAAACAACTATTTTTAGCACTAAGAAAATTCATAGGTTACTCATTTAATTTTCAATAAATGTACACATAGAAAATCTAGAATACTCTTTTGAATTTCAACAAGGTTCAACCAAAAATTAGGCAATTTAATATTACGAACAGTGCTCGAATGCATTTAGGAGTACTTACACCATACAGGCTTACATAGCAAGGGCTTCCCTAAGAGCCTCCTTTTGGAGAAATTACGAAGACAGTAAAACTGTATTTCAATTCAACTTACACTGTGCATCATCACTTGACATAGGAAGACCCAATTTAAAGCAGTCTTGAAACCACTAAACTTGGCCAGACACTGCAACTGAAAATGCACCTCGTCTTTGAACTTCATTCAATACCTGTTTTACCAAATACTGGCTGTTATCAGCCCTTTCTATACAAATAATAACCAAAACTACAAAAGAAGATGTAAAACAAAAGTACAAGGAGCCTAACACATGTTGGGGCATACGTTTGAGGTTCCAATTATTCACACAAACACCTCATGTAAGGGTAGCTCTTCAGATATTCACAAGCTGGATTTAGACTTGACATAATGAATCCTTGCAACTTAGATATTGTGTCTACAAGCAAACAAGTTTCGGTATCAACTGTCATCCTCATCCTCGTCGTCATCGCCATCAGCCTCTCCCTCCTGATCTCCAATGCCTTCGAGTAACTTGTCAACATCTTCACCAAGTTCRCGTAATCGGCCACWTAACCTCTCTACTTTCGTTTCTTCTTGRCCAAGACACACCAATAAGTCATTGAGCTCTCCTTCAGTCTCCTTCTGGGCCTCCTTTCGGCCTTCGTYGCGAGCAGCTTGGATCTCCTCCAGAGAAGGTGACACGGGAACCACTCCAGAATCTTGTAAAGATTTTCGCAAAGTCCTGTTCTCTTCTTCAAGGCGATAATTCTCTTCTACTAAAGCACTATATGCATCAGACAGGCCTTTGAAATCATTTTCTTTCTCAGTTGCACTTCGCTGATATTGGAGATATTCTCTTTCAATTTCACTCTTCTCATCACGAAGTGCTTCAGCCCACTGTTGGGCAACTTCAATCTGCTGCTTTAGCGTCTCCACCTCAGCCCTGTTTACCGACGCCCCATTTCTTTCCCGAAGCGTGCAGACCAGAGACTTTTCATCCCCAAGCTGAGGAACTTCTGCCTTTGAATTCAGTAGAAGATCGCTGGTGATGGCCGAATTCTTCTCAAGAAGTTCCTGAAGACGAAGAATCAGATAATTAGTAAAGACTTACCATGCACCTAGACTAGGATGGATCAACAACCCTCAGATATTCATAAATACTAAATAAGTCACCCGCCCAAACCAACCAAGCAGCGCCAACTAGTTAACTTGAATTATTTGTTAAATGGTCGCACTGCCAAAGTTGTCAAAAAAGTGGTGTCAACTCCCGCTGAATACTTTGCATTGCAATTAAATTCATTTTCCACCAATTCACTACGTGATTTTCGATAAGTAAGCTAAGTATGCCTATACCAATGGTTTGAAGTGCTATATCCGCCCAGACCAACCAAGTAGCAGTTAGCTAACTCGAAAACCTATCTACCCATTAGCTACCTCACAAGTGCGGGTAAAAAGAGGTTAGTGAAAACATACAACTAAACAAATGACCTCAACACTCCCATTAGCCAATTGGCAACTCTTGTTTGATGCAGCCAAGGTCTAATAATGAACAGCTACTGAAGCTGAAATCGGATATGAACATCTATAGACGCAATGAAGGCAACAAGGAG
Source organism: Pleurozium schreberi (assembly GCA_006891605.1). Taxonomy (NCBI): domain Eukaryota; kingdom Viridiplantae; phylum Streptophyta; class Bryopsida; order Hypnales; family Hylocomiaceae; genus Pleurozium; species Pleurozium schreberi. Next base: position 137,519 of record VACF01000672.1, read on the forward strand.
CTACCTGAACCTCCTGAGCTTGTGTCTGCAACAACTTCTTCAGACGATGGGTATAGTCTGTGTCACTCTCTCCTTTCTTTTGTTCGAACCCCTTGAAATCTACAACAACCCGGCTCTTCGGGCGAGAAAATAAATCTATAGYTCTCTCCTTGATAAGCGGCTCGATTCGCTGAATAAATGCAGTGAACTCAGCATCATAAAAGGTTGTGACCAATGGCTCCTTGGGACTTCCGCCAAACATCTGAACCTGCTGCTGCTGGTCAAATGGGACAGAGGTCATTCCGTCTCCTGCTGCAGCAGCTGCAGCTGTCGATCTGGTCAAAGCTTCGGGAAGCCTAGAAGATGACAACGCAGAAGCGAATGTTGGGCTCCTTTCCATGTCTTCCCACTTCGCAAAAAAATTGGTGAGACCAACTCTCTGGCTTATGAGGTCAACAATTGCAGAAGAGTCCTTTGAATTCTCCTCGGAGTTGAAAATTATGCATGCGCCCAGTAAAACAGCTGCTAGGCCCGCTACGTGTATACTGGCTGGAGATCCAGCGCTTCCAAGTAGCTCAATCAAGAAGGGGAGATGGGCGGGTTCCTTCAGAAGAGCAGTCACAGCTGGTGGGCATTCAACAACCCACGTGACCAGCAATCGTAGAAACACAGGTTGAAGCCAGATCAATCCTGGGTTGTGTTGGTTGTAAGTATTGGTGGGTGATGCAACTGCAAGGTATTTCATACAACGAGGTAACAGATGCTCCGGAGAGGCCGTRGAGGAAGCAGAGSACTCGAGCGGAATCTTCAACAYCTAGTTAGATGATCAAAAACCAATAAACCAATATTCAGAACGCCCAAGTTGAGCGCAAGAATAGAAGACAGTAATCGTTCATACAGGGTACCATGAACGTATCATGCTGCAAAAAAAGAAGTAAGGAGAAGTAAAGTACATACCCGCTCTTTGCATTGAACGTTATCCTTCAACATATGGGACAACACACTTGCTGCCCTACAACTTGCCTGTAACAGGCATAAAATTGCACAACTAAGCATCACTACATCTTAACAGGAATGACAACCAAAACAAAGTTCCCTAGGTTACGTTGCCAACAGATGAAATCTACAAACAAAAGAAGCTTAACAAAGCATACAYGAYTACGAGAATAAACGATTTAGAGCRAAATTCCTACTTCACTACAGTACTTGAAATGGAAAAGGCACTTTGCAGAAGGAACCAGACACTGGACACAACTCTAAGCAAAATGGCTTCCATGACGTGTCCTTATGAAACGCTTCATCAAAATAAATACTGACCTCTAGATCRTCACGTCCATCACTGGAGATGAGAGCYCTCACAAGCATGCTGCATTACATGACAAGAGTGTCAGAAAGAGCAACAAGGTCACCGCAGGCCAGCACGTATCCGAGTAAAATGCACAGTGCCAACCTTCCAAACGAGAGACGACTTCCGTCTTCCAGCAACCAATCATTCCCCTGAGCAATAGATTGTGGAATTGGAGTTATTGTGGAAGCCAGCATGGTCTGTCCATCTGGATTTCTCTGCAACCAACAATTCGATTKATCAAACACCACAAATCCTCGGAAGATCCTTTTCACGATTGTACAAAACAGAGAACAGAAAGGCATACAAGCCAAGAAAAAAAATTCCGTGCGACAGCGGAGGACAACAAGGTAAGACAATAAGAGCCTATGCTGCAGATGACAAGATGCAGAATGGAGAGAATCGAGAAAGGCCCAACCAAACCATGTTGAAAATAAGTGATAGRTATGATTGAAAATCAAGCACAAATAAAGATGATCTAAACAAGAGGATCACCTCACAATAGCACTTAATGACATATTCAGCTGCAATACACTCGCTCAAATTTGTCGCTSTTAATAAAGCCCTCAAAACACAGTTTAATGCCGGTTCTGTGTCGGGCTCCTCTCCTAGAATTTTACTCCCGAGAATATCCCGATTTGCAGAATGCCCCACTACCAGATCACCAATACATCTTAAGGCCTGCGCAACAACCAAGATCAAAACATACAATTTCAGGTATACAGATCAGAAAGAACAAAATTGTACCCTTCACAAGATTTATAAATGTTTGACCAGTCAACCCATGTYAGTTAACAGTTTAGCACCAAAGCAGTGCCTCTACCTTCCAACRATTGTACTATCGACATGTGCTAGACAGTATAGTACTATAATGCTTCAGAACAACGTACCGAGCAACGAATGGCAACAGCTGACACTCGCCCTTTCACAGAGAGTGCAAGCAAAATGTCCAGCAGTTTGTTCTACAACCAAATACACAGACCAGTAAGTCAGTCAGATCGCATAGTGAAAACTCAAAAAGCTACTGCGCGTAACCAGCTTCACAGGATGTTCTCCACACAATCTTCTAGCAAAAGCACCCTGGGGTCGTGTAAGAAAGGCTTCTTCTGCAGCCCAAACAGCCCAAACAGATTCACTGTTCTGTACCTTAAACTTGAACTACTAGAAGTTTCCCTCAAGGATGACGGTGCAAGAAGGAACCTGAGAAAACAGCGTTTGATTTGCTACAATGTTTGCATCTTTCCCTGGCATCGCGTCATGACCACCAGCAAGTAAAAGCGCAACAGTCTCCAGTACACATAGCAGATTAATTGACTGTTCCTCAAACCCCATCCAACAGAACGTTAGTATCATGGTCTTGAGCATTCTCAACCTTCACACAAATATCAGGGATCAGCACCTTGATTAAGCTGTCTTGCAACATTAGCATCTGGCAAGTCAATGACTATACTAGCCAATGAATCAAGAGTCCTGTATATGAGGTTACAAGTGCATCTTRRGGTCAATTCAAAAATTGTTGAAGATGTAWATGAATTTACCTTCTGCTGTGTGAAGTCATCCACACTCCCTTTCCGCATCTTTAAGAGCTGACAAATATATTGCAGTCCTAAAGTTTCCCTTAAGTAAATCTGCAGGGCATTTAAACATAAGATTGATAAGTTTTCGGAACTCTCTCCATCATGTACATTGAGTTAAACCCATAATGCAGCTTATTCCACAGAAATTCTATAAGACATCATTGACAGAAAGCAAGAGTATTCCACCAGGCCATAGACAGAAAACAGCCAAGTGACATTGCTAACCTGGTTGGAGGGATTGTTGCGCAGGAGATTGTTGAGCAGCTCCAAACAGTCCTGAAATATGACAGCGGCAATTGAGTTATCATGACCATGTGTCTTATGATTAACAACACAACGAAAAGACCCATATGAGTTGAATCAGATACACCCAATGGGCAAAAAATGCTTGCCGTTCTTCACTATCTCGGGAGAATTTAGAGCACCTGGACGATGATGCCTCCTTCAGAGCCTCCTTCCTCTCTGATTATATTGAATAGGCGATCAAAAGCGCCTTCAAACACCACTATCTTCTGAATTTCCTGTGCATACTCAGTCAACTCTAAAAGTCAATGCTTAAGAGACATGAGCATATTCAAATCTACATTCAGGATCAGTATTTTCAACATTGTAAACATTGAGATATACTGAACTGTGAACAGATGAAATGCACAATTCTTACACTGATATTGCAACCGAAAATATTAAAGAGAACACAGCATAATACAACTTGACGCAAATTATAGCATGGAGAGTTGCCATACCTCAGCAGACCGTGTGAGATATGCCAGCACAATYAGTGCTTCATTGCGTATAACCTACATCATAACAGAATAGAAATGAATCACAAGGTCCAAATGCACCACGTTCTGTGAGCGTTTCAAGACAAACCTATRCTTAATAAAAGTATTCTTGCAACCGGTGCGAAATACAAAATGACGCTAAGAGAAACGGCACCATTGGATGCAGAAGAGAAATTAATTTCACAATACGGTAACCTGTTAATTATAAGGGATATCTTTATTTCTCTCAAACAATGCAAGTTTGTGTTCAATGCAAGTTTTTGTCTTTGAACTATAGATGGAGGCTCAAAAATCGCTTGGGCATTAAAAACCACCCCTTCAAAAGTGCTAGAAATAGTGTAGAGGGGTGTTCATATGGAACAAATTGTGAGGCCCGATAAACTACAATCTTGTGTACATGTTTTTAGAGTATTCATGAGAAAATAGGGGTGACTATGTTCGAGAAAGATGCAACACAACCTATTTTTTGTAAAAACGTGCCCCCCTTCATTGCCAAAAGATTTGGACTGTTGAGTCATTTTGCAAAAAAATTAAACCTAGCCTCCTCCTAGCACCATTGATGTGGGTGGGAAAATTTTAAGTGGGGCATCTAATTGGGCCGATTTCAACAGTCTAAGCCAAATATGGAATACAAATATGGTGTACATATATGGAATATAGATACAAAATACTATTAAAACAAAATACACATACAAGATATACAAAAAAAAATACAAAAGTACGAATACAAAATACGGATACAACAAACATGTCAAAATTATCCATATTGTTTGTCAACCACACTGATGTTACATAAATACAGAATATGGGATGGAAGGGGGGCAATTATAAGTACCAATTTCAACAAATGAGAGAACGAAATGTGTACCCATTTTAGGATTTTTTGAAAGATTAACAATAAATGAAAAAATGCCACATGGACCCCTTTGGAAAAACATTTGTGATTTTCTTTGAAATTGAGATTCTCTCACTTCCGCTCCAAAGACAAGGTACTTACTATAAACTGTGTTTTTTGCTAGTAAATGAATGCTTAACTACATTAAGCTAAGACTAAAGGGCACTTAATGGAATCCAATAAATTCTTATTGGCAAGCCAAGTGTGAAATGAAGTGCATGCACTAAAGAATGACATGAGCATTTCTTAGACTCCTTTGCTTTGTTCACAACCTTACTTTCATTCATGGGTACTRTAGTCTTTGTCCTCTAAGCAAGAATTGTRACCTAMRATGTTTTCACTTTGAAAAAGCTTACACAATTCATTTGAATTCGATAAATTCTAATGAAAATTGCCACTAAAGTATTTGTATCCTTTTTTAAAAAACGTTTTTGAAATATTGATTTGAACACATTTTTCTAAAGAGTACTATTTATCCTTACATGGTCGATTCACAAGCCTCTTATCTTATCACATTTCCTCCTCTACAACTCCAATGCTTGATTAGATTGAAGATTGAAGTTTACAAGGGTATGATTGGTCTATTAGTGTAGGGTCCATTCCATTAGTGTAATGTCAACAATACTTAGTTCTCAAAAGTGAATGATAAAACACAAAAATGTAATATGAAATCAATTGATTACTATCTATTAGYGTACACTTGTCCATTTTATGTCCTCTAACACCATTGATTGATTTGATTGAAGATTTGAATTTGTAAATAATCAATGGTGGTAGAAAGATTTCAACAAAACGAAAGCGTAACAATAGGAAAGCGTAACTATAAGGAATGGTATTTATGATATATAATTCTAACGAGTTCATCCAAACCTTAAAAAGATGTATAAGATAAAGAATAAAATACATCTCGCTAAACTAGTTGTGACCTTGAAAATCCAAATATGAATTCAATTTTGGACTCTCCTACATTTATTATAGATTTTCTTATTGCATCTTGAAACCAAAAGAAAATAATTGAATGAAAGAGAACATGAATCATKATCTTGATTTAGTTGGTTAGAATTTTAATGAAATAATGAAAAATGTGCACTAATAATACAGACTATAAATACCATAGTGTTAGTATATTTTGTTATAAATGCACTTAATTTCAAAATTAGTGTAAGCTTTTGCTATTGGTACAAAGTGGAGGAATTAAAATAAATTGGATACCACTTCAAATAAGAATTTGAATATTTGAAATTACTTCTTCAAAGATGATAATGCATCATTACAAAATTGCACTCAACCTTCTCTAAGGTAACAGCATCTAAGTCAGTCCAAATAAGCAATTGGGCATAATTTCTATCATTAAATTGGATTTTGTGGAAAGTTGAAAGAGTATTCTACATTTCCTTCTTCTACATTTTGTGGCCATGGAATGAATAAATTGCACATTTCCAATATGTAGACGAACATGTGTACCCAAAAGCAATTGCAGGTAAGCATGAATCAAGATAGTGCACATTAGACAAGAATTTGTAAGGGTCAATTTTAGAAACAAATCAAAATATCGTCACACAAAGGACATCATCCATTTCTAACCAGTCTCCTATCCTCGTAGATTAAGTTGTTGTATTTCCAATCAACTGTGGTTTACGTGACAACTCACATAGAGCACGACCAAAAAAAGCAAGAGAAGTATAGGGGAGGTGTACATTGAAAGTATACAATGATTAGATGTACATTGAAATTCATAATTATCACTTACATCAATTTTGTAACCATACCATGGTTGGAAATAGATTTGCTTATATATAGTATAAAAAATTGGACAAATAAAATCTTTATAAAAAAAAAAATTGATTAGGTAATTTGTTTTTTACGGAAAAAAATGTAAAAACTTATAAAATCCTTCAAATCTATTTCTCTACACGAGAAAGTTAGCCATATTAGCAATTTTGCAACAAATAGGCTAAATCGTTTGAGTGGTTGGAAATATGTGATCTTCTATTCATCAAAAATTGACAAGAAAAAGGTGGCCAATCATATGAATGCACATGATACATTCTCATGGGTAGGCTAAATTGTTTGAGTGGTTGGAAACATATGATCTTCTATTCATCGAAAATTGACAAGAAAAAGGTGGCCAATCAAATTAATGCACATGATACATTCTCACAAGAAAGTTAGCCGTGTTAGCAATTTAGCTGCAGATAGGCTAAATTGTTTGTAGTTGGAAATATGTGATCTTCTCCTCAACGAAATGCGGATCATTCTACACTCAGAAGACATGGTTTCAAGAGTAACGAAAACCCTCAGAGGCAAACTAAACTATTAACAAGTCCAAAACTTAAGGAAACTGAAGCCTCGACACTCATGAAAGAGTTCGCAACTACAAAAACCTAGAGGACGCCCACACACACAGACACACCAACACTCAAAAGTGGAGAACTTCTTCAATCCTGAACCAAATTAAGTGCGACAAATGCGAGAGGACCTCCTGAGAAGTGGTGAAGAAAGAAAAAATACTTGCAATGACAGAAGCGACAATTACCTGGCGTGAAGAAATGAGTCCCGAGCAAGCAAAGCAAAGCAAAGAAGCACGGCATAGGAAAGAAAGGCAAAGCCAGGAGTGACTGCAGAGTGAGGCGAGCGGGACAGGGCCATGCAAACGAAGAAGGGAGGTGGCAGMCCCACGTGTCGGCTTCTCCGTTGCTGGCTCATCATTTCCACCCGGGATTTTGATTTTGATTATTGGAAGGGGCTTTCCGCTTAAATAGGAAGAGGTATGAGGTGGAAGCTTGTCATTGGTCGGTTGGAGTAAGTGGCTACCCACACTAAAAAGATCCAGTAGGAAAGATCAGGACGTTTGTCCCACAAATGATCAGTTTTCAGAGGTTGGGGTTATGTGGCGTTGTGGCATTGGTTGATACATGGCGTGATAATATTTTTGTTATTTCCTCTTAGACTACTCTAATAATGGTATTCAGTGTTATGTTTCTAATAGTATTATTTGAACTTTTATTGCACCCACTCTAAATTTCAAGTGGTTTGCATTTAGAGTTGTGTTCACCACCCCTCAATTTATATTTTTCAATTTATATTTTTCAATTTACATTTTTGTCAATGTAATTTGATGAAATAATATATATGTAACACTAAATGAAATCATGTAAAAAAAATTAATCCAATGGTTGACAAATAGTGTCTATGTTGACATTTAGTGTTGTGCTTCGTAATTAGTGTTGCCAACACTAAATACCATTATTAGAGTAGTGTGCCTTGTAGTGTTGCCGTAATCAAAATAAAAGTAAAAATTATTTTTTAATTTTTTTGATTTGAAAATGATTCAAAAATCCATAACTTCCACACCATATGTTCCAACATCCACAAAACCAAGCTTGTACACCAGTGCTTATAAAGAGCTTTCTAACGATATCAAGAAAGCCATTAGGGGACATGTGGTTAAGGAGATCATAACAATCAAAGCAAACAAACAACCTAACTTAATGTATGGATGTGATGAACTTTAATGGACTACAATGAAGTGACCTTTTTAGAAAAGTAGAGCTGAATTGAAACTATCATTGTCTCTCAGGTAATTACAATCATTTGGTTTGATGGTGGATGTGTAAAAAAAACAAAAGTAGATATTGTTGACTTTTTTATTTGAATTTAATGACATTTTATTTTGAAGAATGTTCTTTTTGGCAATTTCTTGGCTAAAATTTTACTTGTGAAAAAAATGCGAATATTTTGTCACATATTTTAAGGTTTTGAATGGATAAATTCACCAAATATCCATCCAAAAACTACAAATATTCTCTTTGTATATTTTTTAGATTTCAAATGACATTAGTATTTTAGGAGGATGGATTTTTCAAGAGTTTTATGTAGGTGCTAAATATATTTTGAAAAATCACTTTTTATTTGTTTTTATCAATGTGGCTAGCTTGGTCACTAATTGCTTCATGATTCTTGTACCAAGTTCTAAATCAATTCATGGATGGATGGAAGGAAAATGAAAACTTACAAACATAATATCTTCTATGGTTGGATATTACTTGGGTTGAAAAACACTAAATCAAAATTCATCTATCTGTAAAAAAGTTAAAATCTAAAGCATTTCAATAACTGAAATAGATTAAATTATTTAATAGTGTTTATCTAAATTTTCATGTAGATTTTAGGTTCTTTTTAGCTTTTCACTAAATAGTTTACTAACCAATTAAATTTATAAACATAGATTTGTATCATTTTTTTAATTTCCTAATCTATTAGGCAACTAAAAGAAATATTTAAAAATTTTAAGAAATAATCTTTTTGAAAAAAAAAATTAGACAAAGAGAATCTTTTTATTGATTCATATAAGTTAGAAAAGATAGCATTTATACATTCCATTCAAATTGCTAATTTTGAATGGAATGTAAGAAATTTTGTTCTAAAGGCAAGCAATGAATCACCTATAATTTTGTCTATTTTGTTTCCTTTGAAGGTTTTAATCTTGGAAATGCAAAAAAAATAGACTTTGAAATTTGATAGAGTAGGTATACAAGTCAATTACAAAAGTCCAACAATGTAGAAGTGGTATAAAAGATTTTCAGTTTGTCCTACAATTTGTCTACTCTTCATAGTTTTCAAATTGTGTTGTTTTGCGGAAATTATGCTCAAAAAACAACATAAATACACTTTTGAGGATGAAAATTATTCAAATGGATAATTCTTTTCAATTTTTTTAAAGCCATATGGCTACGGGGTGCTAAAATCATAATAATAAACTATAGAATATCCTTTTTGGAATTAAATTAAAATACCCTTCTCAAAATTAAATATAGACATGTACACCCAATCATATACACTTTGAAATTTGATATGCATTGTTTATTACTCACTTTAACCCTGAAAAGATGGCCTACAATCATGTTTTTTAACTTCAAGATTCTTCTCTATGTGTGCTCCAATTTTTCAACTGTAGATGGTTGAAATGCTTCATAGTTCATTTTCAAAGATATAATCACATGCCTTCTATAAGTCACTCACAGAACTTTTAGATTTTTTAGGGAGAAATTGAAATTATTGTAAATTTTTTAATGAAAAGTAAAAAAATCATATCAAATAATTAAAATGCTAGAAACTCTAAATTTTTCTCTATAGGTGCACTTTCCAATGTAGAATATCATGGAGCAAATCAAGTTATTGTGTCATTTTAAAATTAAAAAATAAACACTTGATGGATTTAAGGCCCATTCAAAGTTCAAACAACAAAATATTGATTCTTAGAGAATTATAAATTATAAATTAGAGAATTTTAGAGAGTTGTAAATTAGAGTAAAAGCCATAGCTAAAAAGTTTTATTCATTAGTTGGATTCACATGCAAAAAAATCCTTTTTGTGAGAAGAAGATGGCATCTTGTTCTTAGGCTAGCATGACGAGCTAAACAACCGGACCTGATGATACCTGGCTAGAGAACACCCAAGCGTGGCAATCACAGAGACACACGTAGGTGTCCCAGACTCCCGACGATGGTACAGTATTGCCTTCGCCACTTGGCTTACGGCCCCGTTCCCATGTGTGGGAGCACGTGGTGCACAAGTCGTGCCACTTGTGAGGCGCTGATCCTTGACACATGTCCTCCGTTGAAGTACGTTGGCGAAAATTCCCTCTTGCTCTCGTCACTGGAGATCAAGGTTATTAACCTGGCTGAGAATTTTTCGGAGTGTATAAACTGTCGGTAGACACTCGCCTTGCTGCAAAGGGACGGTTTTGATGGCATGGCCTCCTAGCGAAATCACTCCGTTCTTGGAACTGAGCGTTGCGTCAGCAAGTCCATTGAAATGTACGGCTGCCGAAGTGTAAAAGATACCCTGTTGTCCACGGTTTCGGGATTTCGGGTAGGCAAAATGTAACTTACTGTAGTTGATGTTGACCTGCTTACATATCATTCTTCACTAAGTAAACTGGCGACCATGGCGTCGGCCGACAGGCCTCCCCTGCTGATAACACTAGGGACAATGTTCTCGGAACCAATGGTYCGCACAAATTCCTTAAGTTCTGTGAAGCTGCAGTGTTCGCTATATGGCACCTCGTACCTGCCAATGTAGCCGTTGAGAAAAAATTAGTYGGAMGATTTCTCGAAATCGAAATACCGAGGACCTCATCTTCTCCAAMTTACAGTKATTCCTCAGGAAAGGATCTAATAAGAGAACATGGTTAACGAGCAATAGAATCCTAACACATAGAAGAAAACGAATGCCGTGGGAACAAAAAGGAATGCGAGCAACAAATACGGGAGTCGAATTAGCTTATTGCGGCAATGTGTAAAAGCGAGACATTATTCACAACRGACCACAGAAACGAACCGGATAATGCTGCCTTGTTGATATCGCCGACCAGGACGACCATGAATACGTTTCTTGTCCTTCCCRAAACTCCAGCCCGTTGGTGAGAAGGCAACGATGGAATTATATCGTCCCTGRAAAAATGGGTAAAACACGTCATCAAAAATGGATTGAACTTCAAGTGAATTACTGCTTCGAGTAAGCAGGAAAAACAGAAGTTATGCACAATTCCGGATCATTATGATCTTCGCTTGCWCAAAAAGTGATCCAGAAAGTACATGGTAATGGCGAGAGATTGAGCCCATGCGCTTGAAACTGGCGACGCTCCACAACGGCACCACGTGAATATGGCTCTCTTGATCTTTCGTCGTCAACCATCTCTTGTCTTCCTCGGCAAGGTCCATGCAATCTAGCAGTCGCTGCTTTGCAGCTCCGACATAGATGTACTTCTGTAGAGCTTTACCAACCTCGAGAAATATTCKCTCTTTACCTGTTGATATGCTATCAGTACTTCGATTGTACTAAAATTGCAATGTATTCTGAATTATGATATATAACAGCATAATAGATGAACGGACAAAACCGACAAGTCCAGACAAGAGTCCTCGTCAAAACTGGAGTTGTACGTGAGTGATGTTGAACAACTGSGTCTGCATCTTAACAAAGACAGCTCTGCACTAGCCATGAACAAGTGACAGGACGCTAGTATGGTACGGATTAGTTCAAAACTCACCTATCGTGTAAGTGCCAATGAGAAAAAGAGTCTTGGCATTAAAAGCCTCCGCTTGAATCGCATCGATCACGAACTCTACGACTGCATCTTGCTTTGGAAAATCATACTGCAAGACGAAAAACRGCAGATTAATATCATCAGAACAAATATAATCAAACCGCAACAATCCTCACTAGAAAACAACAGAAATTATCTTTACCATTCCTACTCCTTACTTCTTGCGGATAGGAAGACTAATCACAAAACATATTTGGATACGCTTCGAAGACAACTGAGAAACAATAGCACGAAACTTGCTGCTTACCTGGGGATCGCAGTAGGTTGTGTCAAGTATAAGAGTGGTTATTCGGCATGCCCTCAGAACCTCATTAGAAGCCATGTCTGAACAGAAGCGAAAATCTCCAGTATGTAACACAGCCTTCAAGAAATCCACAAACCAAAGAAGACAAGATTTGTCAGATGTTCGATTCAGCTCTCATCTAGACGAGAAGAAAGATACTTGTAAACATTTTTATCAACATGACTAMGGCAACTACAGTTCGTTACTACAGCAGTTGTCGTTAGATGGTCAACTGTGACTTCGAGACAATAACTGTATCCAGAAATTATGACGACACGGTATGAGTAAATGCACGTTGAACCCGAAAAGTCAATGAAATTCACATTTTCGTCACTTGRTGTGTCATGGATGTACATCGCGAAAAAGTGAATAAATTTTGTATTCTATCAAACAAAACCTCGTCACAAAATCTTACCTTACCGTTAGGAGGCTCAAAGAGAATCATGACTGATCCTGGGCAGTGATTAGCATCTATAAATGTCACCCGGACACCGTCTACGAGGACCGTTTCGTTCAGAGGAAGAGYTTCAATGCGATCCGATGGAATTCCAATGCGAAGGTGAACGAGGCGAGCTGTAATTATTGAGCAGAAAATTTTGCCGTGTCTAAAGCCTCGAGTGAGTCCTTGGTAGTCTGCACCATCCATTACCTTCTCAAAATAAGTCGAATGAGCAAATATCATCTGTCTCTGTAAAATGATAAACTCGACACTACCTTTAATTTTTTGTCATCTAGCACGGCTGTTAGACCATACTGAAAGATCTGAAAGAAAGTCTGCCGAAAACAACATAAAATTTAGTCCCATCGAGGCCAGACACAATCGTATAGATTAAGTGTCCTCCGTCCTCGTGGACAAAGAGTATGTTAGGCAGATTAGAGTCATGCAGCTGACAGCAATAAGGTCTTCAAATAGACTTAACAGAAATATTGAATTTTCATAGGTGATGGTAATGCTAAAGCAAAGCTTGCAGAAATGCTTACGGTCAGTGTGAAAATGAGTAAGAAACCAATTGGAGCAGTTGCCAGTTTTGTGCTTGAAAGCATCCTGCAAACCCGAACTCAGATATTCTTAAACATGGTGAAAAGTAGTATCAGAGTAGTCACCGCAGCTACTCAAAATCCAAACAAACTACGAGGCGGAAAATAAAAAACCGGCAGCGTTCATGACAGTTGCAATCAAACTTAAGAACTTATATTAGTCATCAAGGTGAAGTGCAAGGCAAGGGCATAACTCACCACTCTGAAGGACGTGCCAGGAATACACATCCACGTTGGGACGTCGCTAGTCCCTGCACTACTCAAATTTCCCCCAGCAGAAATAGGCCTTCCTTGACCCCTGTTTCCYGTCGATCCCCCTGTTGTGCTCACGGTGCCTGGAGCTTTCGACCTTGCAAGAACACTAAGGTCTCGAGATGGAACGGGTTGCCTAGTATTTGGAGGACGAATAAAGAAATCCGCAATGGAAAGTTTGGGCCCTRACAAGACAGTAGATGAGAAGGAATGCATATCAGTTMAGGAGTGGCAATTGATCAATATTTAGAGACAAAGTAGTCCTCGTCTTCACAGACAATGGGTGATTAAAKCATAGGTAGAGAGAGAAGTGTTTGGATTCGAAGTGTCTCAAGGGGCCCACAGAAACCTTCTTCATCTCCCTTGAGCCTCAAGCGAAATGATTTTGCAAAATCACGAGATTACATTCTAAATGCTCGGTTTAATTGACATTAATGTAGGTACTTTGATAGTAATGTTACCTTGTAATGTATCCGCTGCGGAACTGACAACGACAGAATCTGAGATCCTTTGRCTCTCTGGCATTGCCGTTATCTTTTGTGTTGGGGAAGCAGATTTTCTTAGTTGCTGAATTGCGCAGACTATCTTCCTCCTTGGTCCAAGTGCAGTGATTCCCAACGATTTTAGGTCCTGCAAAACAGGACGGTTGAAGCAAAGTGGACGATGTCAAACTTACAAAGTATTACTCAATATCCAAAGCCAAGGTCTAACGCCGAACATGTGTCAAAATCTGATGGCACACGATCAATATGAAGCTCAAAATGTGATTCCTGAGATGTGCTATCCAAAGTAGGAACGGGCAATATCCAGGGACGAATAATCACAATGTCAATAATTTGGCATTATCACATATGCAGCTCTTCGGCATGTGTCAGCGACATCGATCTACCTCGGAAAAGAAGTGAATAATGACCATACCTCCTCCTTGAGCCACTGCAGTGTATCCCAATCAATCTCCTCTTTAACAAAGATATCTACGTACTTCCCCAGATTCAGATTTATCAACCACGTCACAACTGGGGTCACATCCGGTTTGCCWAGTGCCTCAGCAACTTCAGCCACTTCAACTCGGCCTTCTCCTGTGGTCTCATCTAAGCAGGTATTAGTGTGCTTTTCTCTCTGCACAGTGGATAATTCATCTATGCAAACCCCACAGACGGGGCATGTAAGAGTCCCGAAAATCAAATTCCTTTGGAATGTCACCGGCTGTGAACCTCCACCAATTTCGGTGTTTCCAGCTTCACTGACCACATAATCCCCAGGATTTGTTCTACCGTAAGGAATGTTGCCTTCTTCTAGACAGGCATTAGTGTGAACCTCTCTGTCTGCGGAGGATAATTCTTCTATGCAAATCCCACAGACTGGGCATTCGAGAACATCCATTGTCACAGTTCGTTCGTTACTCAGCTGAACAATTTCAGCCGCTCCAGTATTTACAGCTTCTCGACCAACAGAGTTCATAGGATTTGATCGTTCACACGCTACATTGTCTTTCTCCAAGCAATCACTGACGTGCTGTTCTTTGTAACTAACGGACAGATCAACCAAGTAAATACYACAGAATGGGCACTCGAACGAATCCATGCTTTCATTGTCCTCTTCATTAAATTCGAGTTCTTCATAGTCCAATTCTGCCTGATCAACTAAAGCCTGCATTGCTGTACCTGGGCTCTCCAACTCCTCACCATCGTCGCATTCAAACTTCTCGTCAATTGTGAGATTTGAAACATTTGTGGGAACTCGTTCCGATCTGTTATTGCCTATTAAGATATCATATATATTATGCTTCCGGTGGGGTCGATCCTCGACAGCCTCCTTCCCCATATCTAACGAAGCTCTACCCAGCTCCCCTGCGGATGGACCGAATTCCAGCTCATAAGGTGCCTTGGATTGAGTACAATTAACCACGTCCTCATCAACTTCAGCCCTCGGATCACTTTCAATACCTTCTTCGTCCTCAATACTCAAGGAATCCAGTCTTGCTCTTCCCTCAGTTTGTTCAAATCTTTGGATACCAGCATTCTCTGGAACTGGTGCAATCGTCTTTACTCTCTTTGCACCACCATAATGCAGGCTCCACCCAGTGTCATAGGTAGCCTTCTTCCCCATGTCTAACGAAATTCTATCCAGCTCCCCTGCGGATTGACCGAACTCCAGCTCATAAGGTGCCTTAGATTGAGTACATATAACCATGACCTCATCAACTTCAGCCCCCGGATCACTTTCATCACCCTCAAAACTAAAGGAGTCTAGCCCTGCTCTTCCCTCCGTTTGTTCAAATCTTTGGAWACCAGCATTGTCTGGAACTGGTGCAATCGTCTTTACTCTACTTGTATCACCACAATGCAGGCTCCATCCAGTGACAGAGATACTGGATATTTTTTTCCTCTTCGWTTCAATTCCTAATATGTTTTCGCTCTGCCCCTGCTGATTAGAATGATAGCTAGCATCTGCACTGCCTGAGAGCTGGTATGTGCTGTCCTGCTCATTATTTGACTCCAAATTCGGAGTGCTAAGTTTCGAAACCTTCTGGAGCTTTCCCGAACTCACGTTGTTCCCATTCTCGTCCCCCTTTGCCAGCACAACGGAATCAGTAAAGACACGCTCCGCAGACCTTGCATTCTGATCTTTCAGGACTCTCTTGTCAGTCTTTTTAGGTTCCCTAAACCTATTCTCTCTCTCTTCCGAAACCAAACCTGCGCAGGTGGCTGCATTTCCGAGAACGACTTCCCCGGCTGCATCGCAATGTGTTTTCAATTCCTTTCCAGGGACGACACCTCTGTGCGCTGCGKTATCTCCAACTTCGCCACCACCTCTTCGATTCTTTTTCAACCTCAAATTATTGGGCAGAACTCTCTTCTTCACATGCTTCCTCACGGCGCAGCTCCGCAGAGCSAGTTTCTGCTTAAAAAAGATAGACGAAGAACCCGTGCATTGAAAATCATCATCATCATCACTATAGCAACTCCCAGCCTCGTCTTCCCCCAATGCCATCGCCAAGGCGAGGTCAGTATCGGCGTCAGCCTTCCGCGCATTCTGCGTGTACTTGATCTTCATCTTTCCAACGGAACAGCAAACCAACCACTTCTACATGTACCGTCACCCTCAAGAACCGACAGGAAACATCAAACCACATCAATTTACCAAACACCCAACTGACCTAAGAAAAGCTTCGCGCGAGGCCAGAAAAGCCAAATAAACTGCACATCTTCTCCACGTTGAAGTAGCGCCGCCTTCCAGCAGCATCTGATCAAATCCCKAAACTCCATTTCTCCATGACCGAAGCRAAGAAACGAAAACCGTCGGTAAGGCATCCATGAGAGCGCCTGTGGCGATGGCGGAGGAGGGAGAATTGAAGGCGAAGCTACAGAGGCAAGAACATGAGGCCAAAGTTTGAAAACCTTCGGGATGGGAATAAAGTGGGAAATTCAGATCCCCTGACGAACGCAGGACGTCAGTTAAAAGTGGTCATTGGAAGTCCCCCAGTCAAGGGTAAAATGTAAAAACTACCTCTATTTTGTGGTTAAGGTAGGAGGTCCATGAAGCGCCCATCTAAGGGCTGAAGCTGAATTTCGGCAAGGTGAAACTGCTTAAAATAATTTCAGTAAATTTTCCTTGAAAGACAAGTGGAATTGACATCTAGTCCAAGTAGTTTCATAGTTTTTGGAGTTGTGTAGAATTAGTTATGAATTTTTGAAGTTGGAGAAAAGTGCATTTCAATGGGCTCTAAAATCGACCACCTCCTCAAATGTAGACAGCTTGTACATTGGAGAGTATAAAATATACCTCGAGAGCCTGATTGGTTTTAGAACCTGCTCCATTTTAGGACCTCCTACCTTAATTATCGGGTCTTTCTTTTAATTTTTTGTGAAGTGCCAAAGTGTGGATATATATTAGAACCCCCCTTACTCATTCAGTACGGGACTGGGCTAGCATATTGATTTACAGAGGTTTATTGGCCAAGAGAGATTTAGTCACAACCTTTGTAATGTAGCCCAGTCTCGACCAGTTTGACATATTGGCTTACAGAGGTTTTATTAGCTTATAGAGGAGTGACTTAAAGAGGTTCTACTGTAACATGTTATACGGTACGTGTAGGTCTCTTTCGGCAACTATTTGCGCGACGTTAAATTGTGCCTACCAAAGTAGGCCTCACCTATCTAGCCTATCACAATTCCCGGCTTGGCCCACGGGACGTGGCCAAGCACGAATGTGCATGACCATGATGTTGCAGGACATTGACCCTCAAGAAATTGAGGAAGAAGACCACTGCAGACGTCTAGCGTAGGATGGCAATTTTAGGGTTTAGGGCAGCGGATTAGGGTTTCAGTTTTTTTTTAAAACTAAGAATCAATTTACATATTTTACATTGTTTGTCTTACCTCCTACCACTCCATGAGTATATAAAGAGTTGACTCTTCAATTCAAAACACAAATCACAAAACACTAATTACAAAACACAAATCACAAAAAGTTAAAATAATTTTTTCATGTTTTACTAACCCCTAAAGGACCGAATGACCATTGAATGGATGTAGGTAACTTGGGTAGGTGTGTATGAAGTCATTTTTTAATGGATGTTCTTCAAATTTTGACTCAAGCTCAAAACATATATTCCCTAAGAAGAAATGTATTTCTTTTCCGACCGGGTTCTCAGATCAAAAGTTATGTTGCCCTAAACTTTTCAAGCAACTTGGGCAGCTTCGGGCAACATATGCAAAACTACTCTTTTAGGGCTAAAATTTGGCAGGTGTTTAATTCACATGATACAAGATGAAATGTCAAAAAAAATAACCATGTGTAGTGTAAAATTCTCAGTCTAAGAGGTTTCAAATTCTGCTAGCCCTGTCAAGGAAGCTTGAAAAAATATTCTTTTAGCTTCAAATGTTATAATTTTTCAATCCGTGCAGTCAAATTTTCTGAAATTTTTTCCATACATTCCCATAGTAGTCTAGTACAAATTTGAACAATTCAAATTAATTCATTAATTTTTTTTTTTCTCATTGCCCTAAAAGGTGGTAGTTTTTTTTCAATTTGTGTCCAAAATGAGCCTCGATCCTTTAGGGGTTTAAAAACAACTTATTGTGGTACAATTCAAACATCATATTTCAAAGTTTCATATTTCAACATATTTCAGAGTTTTAGAGTTGCAAAACAAAAATGGACACTTTAGGTTTTTAGCATTACAGAACACAAATGGACACTTAAGTGTTTTAATGTTACGGAATACAAATAGACACTTGAATGTTTAAAGAAAAAATATAAACCGTAGACCTCCCTTCCAAATGAAATTTTGATAAATTTTGAAAACATTTAAGTGTCCATTTGTGGTCTGTGACGCTAAAACCCTAAAGTGCCTATTTGTGATCTGCAACTCTAAAACTTTGAAATATGTTGAAATATGAAACCCTTGAAATATAATGTTTGAATTGCACCACAACAAGGTTGTTTTTAATAAAACTTGAAAAAATTATTTCAAGTAGTTGTGATTTGTATTTTGTGATTTGTGTTTTGAATTGAAGAGACAATTTTTTATATACTCATGGAGTGGTAGGAGGTAAGACAAACAATGTGGGATATGTAAATTAGTTCATAGTTTAAAAATAATCTAAAACCTTAATCTGCCGCCCTAAACCCTAAAACCACTGTTTTGCGACGGCGACATTCTTCTTCTTCAATTTTGTCAGGGTCAATGTCTTGCAGCATCATGGTCATGTACATTTGTGCTTGGCCGAGTGTCATGGGCCAAACAAGAGATTTTTACAAGCCAGGTAGTGAGGCCCATTTTGGTAGGCACGATTTAACGCCACGCATTTATTTTTCTCACTTCCACAATTTAACAGGGAGATAGGTATTTTTCTTTTTTGGCACTTTCTCCTAATTTTGGATTGATTTTTTCTATTCATACATAAGTGTGTTCCTTTTTTCTAATTTTTCTCTAGAACAATTTTTTCAGATTATTTGGAAAAAATTGTAAATAATTTTATTATTTCAACATTTTCCAAAATTTTCCCAAGTCATTTACAAAATTGACCTATACGTATGGTAATGGCACTCCAAATTTCAACATTCATCCACATATTGAATAGAAAATATCACATTAGCACATATAACATGTGCATAATTCTGTTGTAATCTACAATCTAGTAATTTCATCTTTCATTTATGATAAAATTTTCAAGTTATGAATTCATCTCGGAATTCATATTTGCAATCAAAGGCCTCAAATTAGCTATAAGGGATGTACAAGGTAAATTAATCAAGTACAAAATAGGGGACTTTTTTTTACTTGCATCCTTGGAATGACTTGGAGGGGCCAAGTGAGAAGGCTAGTGTACCTTGACCAAAATGAGGATATGGTTTTAGAAATCTATTGAGTAAGCCTTTGATAAATTGTGATTATTTATATCATATTGAAAAAGTGCACAAGAAAGTGTGTTGAATTTTTTTTTTGAACTGCCAATAAGATCTAAGGTAGGAGCACCCAATGGCGTTCGTGCACCTAATGGCGTCAGTCTCTACACATGATAGTCATTTCAAGTGATGAACGTACCTAGAGTCGTAGATTGTAGACAACTTTTCTTTTACCTAAATGATAAGCTATCTACAATCTACCTACATTTATGCTCTAAAATCAATACTTTATATAGAAACTAATGCCATTAGGTGCACGAACGCCATTGGGTGCTCCTACCTTAACATTATTATAACAATTTAATAACTCTATATGGCTGAAGTGTTTAACCCTTAAACGACGCCGAGGACGTTTTGTGTCCGATGAATGGCAAAGAATCTTTCCTTGTAGGACATAAATGCAATCATTCATCCTCGGTATTAGAGGTGGAAAGGGGAGATCTTTTCTAGTACTTTGACTTCCAATGAATATATTTAGCTTTTTCAAAGGAGATGATGTCACAAGGTATCAAAATGCATGATTTCGGCGGCCACTGGTCCGTCCTTCAAGGGTTAATTGTAGGCCCTTCTACCTTGTGTCTACAAACTCCCCTGTAGAGCAACCCCGACCAAGCTTGAGACTTTCATATTGTGTGCAATAGAAACCTGGCTCTCACAAGCATACATGTGTCGACAGGCACCTCCATCCTCATAGAATTATACATAAAAGTGTGATCATATATACGTAGCAACTGTCTCTATGAATTTATGTACTTTGCAACAGAAAACCAGCTCTCACAAGCATACGTACATATGTCGACAGGAACCTCCATTGTAGTAGAATTTTACATAAAACTATGATCATGCTCCCTCCTTCMCAAAATAAGCATCCTCAATGGAACCATGTTTTAAAAAAAAATTCCAATTCCATCCATCAAATCGTTTAATGCATAATTCAGAACCCGGTTCCAAATTTTACTTCACCACAATCAATCAATGAAGAACATTGTAACTATGTGTTCATTGCGACCGAAATAAGAGTTACAATCCAAAAGAGCCTCCATATATACAATCTAGAACTCATTTGAAACTACTGAAAAAAACACGAGTTTCCAATGCGGACACTTGCTTTGGAGCGGAGGGAGTATGTAGCTAGCAACAGTGTCTATGGATTTCTGTACTACTCCACCTTGCGACTGTTACAGAAAACTAACCGGCTCTCAAAAGCATGTAAACGTACGTCAACAAGCAACCGGCACCACCTTCATGGAATTATACATGAAACGATGATCCTACATAGCTCGCAACAGTGTGTTTGTGTTGAATTTCGGTAGGAGTCCTCCACTGGGCAAAAGAAAATTAACGAGCTCCAGCAAGCGTGTCAACGTGTATATGTCCCCAACGCATTTCTCATGCATAGAATATRTACTGCACAATATGGATTGCTTCATTAGTAGCTTGCCTGCAGTGTCTACGAATTTGGGTCCACTCGCTCGCTCGCTCGATCAGACGAGTAAGTTTGGTGTGATGGGAAGAGCGAGCTAGCTAGCTAGAGGTGAGACCTGGAGTGTCCGATGTGATGGGAGGATCTGCGCTTGTGGTGCTGGTGGTGTCGAGACTCCTCCTTGGCTTTGTTGATGCAGAGGTGCGTGATGGGGCGTCCGGGGAGYAAGTGGCGCGGGTCGTGGTCCAGGTTGCAAGCCGACTGCAAGTAGGGCCACTGGGTGCCGTCGCCCAGGTAGCGCTGGCTCAAGTGCCACAGCGTGTCGCCYTCCTGCACGCGCCCACTGAATAGCTCGTGGCTCGGGTCCGTCGTCAGATGGTGACCCACGCCTTCGTGACCTGCAGAAGTGCAGAACCCCCAGACACGCATGCACGCACGCATCGATCAGTCTACTCTGTGGGATTTAAAAGAAGGCCTCTGGAGCACGTCCAGACACTCAGCCATGGAAGCGGCAACCGATGGTAAAGTCAAATACTGCCATTACGAAGCTCTACTTTGATTCACGTTACCAAACACAACTTCCGTACGTGGTGAGTTAGTCAATTAGGTGCATCCTATTCAATCCTGCTCAATCAAGGCTCTGCACAGGTGCTCTAGCAAGGCTCTACGAAGAACACCATTGACATCCGTAAGTCCTCAGCGATGGTGAATGTCGTAACCTTGATGTGGATGAGAAGGGACGAAATAATTCCAATTTGAGGAAGGGAGTGAAATGACTACACTAGAGCTACTTTCCTCCAATGTCAATCTTCCATCATGACAGGGATTCTTTTATCGCTCTCAATTAAGGTAAGGATGTACCGATCCCATTAGTATGGATGTATGTAATTATCTTAAGAGAAACTGAGCGTCGAGTTCAAGTTTTAAGGTAATTTGTGCCACTCTCTGGTTAGAATCATAATAGGGTTGGAACTCGTTACTCTTCCTCTTCTTTGTGATTTCTTTGATCAACAAAAAACACAAATCTGAGTATCGGAGATTGATGAAGACACTTGACATTACCCATGTCCCAGAACCTGCTCACTAACTTACCCCTGCAACGGGTTGGTTGTATAAGCCATTACGGAATAAAACCACGGCGCGGTCTGCTTGCCCATTTCTTGCTTGCCCATTTCTTGGGTGCCACCTCTAATAAAATTTGCTACATCGGCATTCGGTGCGCCAAAGGCCACTCTAACGATTGCACAAGGAAGTGTGCCATCAACAGTAGTGCCCGGTCAAGGTATCAGAAAATATGCGTTCGTATCGATTTTCTGAACGGATCTGTGGTCACGTACTGCAAACGTCAAATGCCATTGGAATCCAGAATTCCAACTGCGAAGCGAGAGATTGCCAAAATGTGAAAGACACATTGACCATGACCTGCACAGAACTCCACCGATCGAAACGGAAATTCGTATCGGGCTATGTCAGGTAGAGCTCTAGCTAGAATTCGAACAAACATCCTGCGAAACTAGCTTTTCAGCATTCAAACCTAATTCGGGTCGACCTCAAGAAAGATTAAGAGGCTTGAGAGTAGAGGAAAGAATTATTTACCAGTATGCGTGGGGTGGTGCACGCCATGGACATCCGTGTGCGACGGGTGGTGGTGCGTCGTCACGGCGTGCGCTTCTGGAACTCCACCGTGCTTGCTCTTCCCCTGCCCCATGACGACTGCAATCCTGTTCTCTTCGCAACCCCACACTCTGCAATCAATTAAACTCCCAAACGTGCGCAACTAGAGCTTCAAATGCGTCCTCCTCAGAACCCAAAACAAGTAATAGAGTTGAGATGCCAAAACCTAAAACTTCGCCGAGGGCTCTCAAGGTTCTTCGTTGCGATTCTTTTTCTTATTATAGGCGTGGACTTGATCATTGTTCCAGGGGTGAAAAATGTGGGCATGCATTTCTGCTTGGGAATCGGAGATACTATCGTTCGTTTCGTACCGTTGGAGGAGTTCAACGCGGTTCTTAGAATGATTGGACGAATCATCTATCCTTTTAATCAGGCTGTTTGTTTTGTTTTGTTTGTTTGTTACGTAGAGATCTTCCGGACTGTGCATCCCTCAGTGGCTTGCTTGGTACCGTCGGAAAGCTCTCGGCGAGGAGGGGTGCACGGGCTTGGTTTCGTGGCATTCCGACATACAGGGTGAAAGTTATTGATTTTTGAGTTATTTTTTATTTGAAATAATTAGAAAAATTACTTTTACTTTTCTTTTGCCTGTGGAAACGGCACAGGGCAAACTAGTCAGTACTAAGAGTATTACTTTGCTCTTGTTATAGTACTCCGTCCATTCAATCATACTGAATCATGCGCTCTTGTGGGATCATCCACATTCGGATGGAGATTGCGTAATGACCAAGTTGCAATTGATACTATTGCAATCTATCCTTTAAATTAGTTAGTTAGTTAGTTAGTTTGTTACATTGAGATCTCCCAGATTGTGCGTCTCCTGGATGCGTGCTTGGTACCATCAGAAAGCTCTTGGCGAGGAGGGGTGCACGGGCTTGGTTTCATGCCGTTCCGACCTATTGGCTGAAAGTTATTGAATTTTGAAGTTTTTATGAATCCAAAAATTAGAAAATTACTTTTGCTTTTCTTTTGCCTGTGGTAACGGCACAAGGCACACTAGTATATCTTTTAAATCAGGCTGTTTGTTTTGTTTGTTTGTTACGTTGAGATCTCATGGATCGTGCGTCTCCCGGTTGGGTGCTTGGTACTGTCGATAAGCTCCCGGCGAGGAGGGATGCATGGACTTTGTTTTGTGGCGTTCCGACCTACGATGCAAAAGTTATTGAATTTCAAAGTTTTAATGAGTTCGAAAATTAAAAAACTACTTTTACTTTGGTTTTGCCTGTGGCAACGGCACAGGGCACACGAGTCTATCCTTTAAATCAAGCTGTTTGTTTGTTAAGTTGATATCTCCCTGACCTTGCATCTGCTAGTGGTGTGCTTAATACCGTCAGAATGCTCTCGGCGAGGACGGGTGTACGGGCTTGGTTTCGTGGCGTTTCGACCTACGAGGTGAAAGTTATTGATTTTCAAGTTATTTTTAGTTTGAAAAAATTAGGAAATTACTTGTACTTTTCTTTTGCCTATGGCAACGACTCAGGGCACACTAGTCTGTCCTTTAAATCAAGTTGTTGGTTTTGTTTGTTATGTTGAGATCTCCCGGACCGTGCGTCCGCCGGGGGCATGCTTGGTACCGTCGGAAAGCCCTCGGCGAGGAGGGGTGCACCGGCTTTGTTTTGTGGCATTCCAACCTATAGAGTGAAAGTTATTGATTTTTGAGTTATTTTGGTTTGAAAAAATTAGAAAATTATTTTTACTTTTGTTTTGCCTATGGCAACGACACAGGGCACACTAGTTGATACTAAGGCAAGAGGTCCATAAAGCGCCCATCTAAGGGATGAAGCTCAATTTTGGCAAGGTGAAAGTGCTTGCAATAATTTTCAATAAATTTTCAATTTACTTGAAAGACAAGTGGAATTGGCATCTAATCCAAGTCTTTTCATATTTTTTGGAGCTTTGTCGAATTAGTTATGAATTTTTGAAGTTGCAGAAAAGTGTATTTCAATGGGCTCTTAAACTGACCAGTTTTGCACCTCCTCAAATGTAGACAACTTGTACATTGGAGAGTGCAAATTTACCTCTAGAGCCTGATCGGTTTTAGAATCTACTCCATTTCAGGACCTCCTACCTTACATCGCAGCCAATAGGTATAAAAAATAGAATCCAAAATGGCACCTGGTCTTGACCCTTAAAGGACCACGGGAAAATGTGGGGTGTAATATGTAGTGCTTGACCGAGGAGAAAAAAACTGTTCATGCACATGTTTAGCTTTGGAAAAATTGTACAAAACCAATACTTGATGCCATCCATTCAAAAATTGCAAAAAGGACATTGTGGCACAAAATACTTTCATGTGAAAATCTTTACTATCTTCATAGAATTAGGCCTACCTAAAATACGGAAGCAACTAAAGACACCAAATTTAACTTGCCATGATGATTGACATATGTGTGGTCACTTTCACAGAAAGCATGGATAAAAATTGGCTAGAATCACTACAAGAGAATGGGGTGTTTTAAGTATAGTTGTAGAGACAAGAATTTAAGTACTGACCTTTTTAGAAGATTTTCAGTAAGAAATAAGTGTCTTTTTAGTAAAATTTTACTATAAAGACACGCATTTCTTACTAAAAATCTCCTAAAAAGGTCATTACTTAAAATCTTATCTCTAGGACTATACTTAAAACACCCCATTCTCTTGTAGTGAATACACTCACCAAATGAGTTTTTTGTCATCCAAAGGACAAAAAACGTCCGCCTCATCCTGCAAGGGTTAAACAATCAACCTCCAAACCCCTTCATTTACCTTTAGGAGGATTGTAGCTACGTGCCTAACGGCGCTCTGCTAGAGGAACTAAACCCTACGGAGCAGAGCGACGTAAGGTTTACGAAACTTCATCTATTGCCTTGTCCGTTAACCCCAAATGAAGTCCATCTCACACTCATGAGCCACCCCGCGATTCTTCGGGCACCATAGACGAAGTTGCCGTTGCTAAATACTACCTCTGCTTTATCCTTCTCGACCGTGATTGAAGCCACTGATAGGGTCATTTGATGTTTGGAATTGAGTGAGTGTATCAATGCTGAACTTATCACTATTCTCAGTGACGTCCACTGATAGGGTCATTTGAAAACATAAATTAAATGTATTCTAACTCAAGTACTAGCATAAGTAAGTCATTAATGAATCCAATCAACAACCCAATCTTCTCCACTGAGTCTATATTTGAAGTTCTTTACAGCTGAATGTGGATCCCATAAATTTAAAAATAATTCGGTTAATGAAAAAGTCCAAAATTCAACGGGCACATTTAAAACTTATGAAAACATAAAATTTAGGCAAAAAAAAATCCCCCCAAAAAATCAACACAAAGTAGAAAAGGACTACCGAAATTTCAAGGTTTTAAAAGTCATTAAAAAGTCCTTTGCAAACAATCAATACATGTCTACACAAAAAGATTATGATTTCTTGAAAGTTTAGTAAATCCCCTCTTAGAATCAAAGTTCCTTGCTTGAATTTAGATACTTAAGACATCCTTAAAAAGTCCTTAAAAAATATTCTGACAGCAAATCCGTCACACCCCAATATTTTCAAAAGTCCACTACACTTTTATGCAATGCTATAAAAATTATTCAAAAATATAGTCATATTTATCATGAAGTTTAAGACCCTAGAACAAACTTTTTTTTTTTCTAATTTTTGAAGCATATCCTACAGGCATTTGAAAATTTATTAAGTGCGGTTTTTCATAGTGTGACATAATTTTGAGCCACTCAACCATGCATTCACCCAAATGTCCTATCCATGTTTTATCATTTGTCTTTGTTCTTTCATTTACTTGAGAAGACCATAAAAAAGTCATTGTATTAATGGCAAAATAACATTGATTCAATATTATACGTGCATCATTTTTGTATACATTGTATTTGTACAAGTTTATCATTCATTTGAAACAAAAATACAATGATGGTAGTCATTTGTTTTAGTGATATATTAATATATGCAAAATGATGTAACTATTATAGTGATCTATTACTCTTTTGAAATTGACAAAATGATTTGTTACTATATTCCTAGTGATAATAAAAACCCGTGAAATGAAATGAATATGACTGTTGATGTAACTATGAGAATTCAAATCTAATGATACTATATTGAGATTCAAATTTTTTATTTGTTCAATCTTCATTATTTTATAACAAGACTTCAACACATTATAAAGGCTTCAAGATGGAATATACATTCAAATTTACCAGGTTGCACATGATCTATTTTACTTTGTTTTCCATACAAATTTGAAAGTTGAATGAACTTATGATCAACTTTCAACAGTTGAGTATGTCTTATTCTATTTTTCAAGTGGTTTGAATTTTTTTTTAAATTTATAGGTATTCAGTCTAGATTGGTAGGTATGTTTTTTGGAGACTCCATACTTACCCACAATCTAAAACTCTTCATAAATTTTAGCTTACTAATCCAAATGGAATGATTCAAAGCTTTCCATTTCTATATAATTGTAAAGAATCAATTTCAAATTTTTATTTTTTCAAAAAGTGATTTTTAAAGAAGCTTTTTGGGCTGCCCGGACTATCCAAAGTTCAAAGAAAATCACATATCATGCAATAACTTTTTAAGAGTGTAGTCAAATGTTATGGAAGTTGTTGGTCCTTAAAGCTACTCATTGGACACATATTATGTCAAAATTTCAAAGAAAAATAATGAAAACTCCATTCGTAGTGAGTTGCCCAAAATTGCTATGTTGCCCCCAAACGCACCTTGATCCTTTAGGGATTAAGGTAATTTACTCTATTCAAGTACAAACCTCCATCCAATAATCTATTCTAGGTTGTTTGCTTTCGAAACCAAAAAATACAAATGAAAGAACTGATTGCTTATTTTAGGAAATTAATTGCAAAAAATGACAAGAACATGTGTGAAATGGGCAAAATCTATGCTTTAATCAAACTTTCATTCATTCACTCTAAGTTAGCTTTAGATAAAAGAAAATCAACTCATTTGGCTACAAAAGTTATTGTAATTGGTAATGTGGTCATTATACATTAGATTGGGCATGGATTGAGTTGGGCATTGGTTGATAGAAGCCATGTAATAGCTGTTTACATTTATACAAGGCAAGTACGGCGCAGCACCCCTCTATAAACTCTTTAAAATTCACATGAAGTCCAAAAATTATTTTGCATTATGATGTTGTTTCTTATTGTTTGTTTACCAGTGAAATTTATTCACATTTTAAATACCAATATCATATTGCACTAGTCATTATGCCTATAATGTGGTAGTTTACCTTAAAGTCCTATGTTGAACATTGTTGCATGGTTTAGTGGTTATTTCCACTATTGTTTCTTATTGTTTGTCTACCACTAAAATTTATTCACACATTCTAGATAACAATATCATATTGCACTAGCAATTACTAGTCATTATGCCTATAATGGGGTAGTTTACCTTAAAGTCCTATGTTGAATATTGTTGCATGGTTTAGTGGTTATCCCCGCTACGTAAGCTTTCATGCAGATGAATGTACCCTGTTTGCATAGGGTTGATATGTCTGCAATAGAGACCACAAATTAATTATTAAAATGAAGTTGTATCATTATCCAAGTGTCTCATGGATGACAAAGAATCCTTCTATATAAGACTAAAATGAAAATATTCATCCTTGAGAAGGGAGGACTATCACATTGGTTTGACCTCCAATGAGTGCTCTTGGTTTTTGTTAAGCAAATGATTTACACGGTACCAAAAAAGATGATTTCCACGGTGACTAGCCTAGCCCTCTAGGATTAATTAGTAAGATGGTCATATATGTTGAATGACATGTATCAAGGTTGCAAACCAACAATGATAGCACATGAGCACAAAGACGTGAGCCTACAACCTTGAACTTAATTGTAGGTATGTACCTACAAACATTTGAAGGTGTTTATAACATGCATACCTATAATATAGGCACACTACAACATGGAAAGAGTTTACGATACAAGTACCTAAATATAGACTCAAAGACTCATGAGCTCATAGATTCTATGTTCACATACTAGCACTCTTTGGCTTCAAACACAAGGTTTTTGAGTAGTGTAGTCTACACAAGATACATGCTACACCTAGACCACTTTGTGGCACACCCTCCCATAGAAAAGAACATGGGTGGTCTTCCGTGCACAATATTAACTTACTCCAGAAAACCTTGCTCCAAACTTGTGACAACTCAAGTGCATGGAGCTCTAAATCCTAGGACTAGTGTGAATATGAGGATCTACACCAAATAGTAAAATTAGGTTGCCCCTCACTAATTTCTCAACATTCTACTCTCTATAAATATTTATTGCTTCTCTACAAGAATGCAATACTTTTGAATTAAGTACTGTTCTAATTGGGACTCATGAACCTCCATGCTTGCAAACCTAAATATTTGGAGAAATATTTCTTGACGTTGATGGCTTGTAAAGTAACCTTCTTGAAGTAAGGCAACCTAATTGTGGAGGCAACCTAATTGTGGAGGCAACCTAATTCCACTATTTCGTGTAGATACACAATTGCAAAGAATACAAAACTCTCTAGTTTAATGTAGAAAGACATACCCATGTCTGAACAGGAAGTCCACTACAACCAAAGAGGAGTTGAGCTTGTATTGACCAGGTGTGCAAACCATCTTTGCAACATCCGCAAGGGACACCAATTGGAAGTTCTCAACATCTCCATCTGGCAATACATATTAATCACAGTTTAARAAAATAAAAAATGMWGTTACAAGGTGTGATGATGMMRARRASWAWAWWYTMKWG